>APFE031178823.1:117710-133171 GCA_000404065.3 Pinus taeda | reverse complement strand
TCAGCAACTGTAGTTTTGCTGTCTTCACTTTCTCCATGCCTTGATAGGTTGTCTTGAGAGTTTTCCATGCTTCTTTGGATGTCTTGGCTACTGCTATCCTTGGAAACACACTCTCATGCACTGCTTGATACAAAAATACAAGGGATTTTGAATCCTTCTTCCTATTTCTCTTTAATAGATCTTTTCTCTACCTGAATTAACCTATTAAACTCATTTCCATCTGTTGGTTCTTCAAATCCATATTCAACTAATTCCCATAAATCTTGTGAGGCAAACAGGGCTTTCATGGTTATTTCCCAATTGTCATAGTTTTTCCCATTAAACTGTGGGAGTTGAGTATTAAACATACCCATGCTAGTGCTAGTGCTGGCCATTCTAGCACTCTAAACTATGATTCAAATACCTGACTGTGTTTTTTTAAAATGACTCATTGTTTCTTCAACAGCAACACAAAAAAAACTTTAAGAGATACCTGGATCCTTTTCCCCGAGACTTCACTCTGCTGGAGAATCTGCCGCAACAAAAAAAACTACTTCCTTCAGCTTCTTTGACACCTTCAAAGAGCCTGGACAATTTATGATACCACTGTTGGGAATTTTCTGGTAAATTCACTCTGCTGGAGAATCTGCCGCAACAAAAAAAACTACTTCCTTCAACTTCTTTGACACCTTCAAAGAGCCTGGACAATTTCTGATACCACTTTTGGGAACTTTCTGGTAAATTCCAAAACAAAATAACTGAACAGAGAACAATGCTCTGTTTTCTCCACAGGATCTTTAATACAGGGAAACTTAAAAATAGATTGCTAGAGAAGCTCAGAGTTTTTCACACACATAAAGCTCTATATTCATTAATAAACTGGCTGTTACAAACTTCATCCTCTTAACAGAGGGATTCACCAAGAACTTCAAAAAAAAATTACTCTGTGTCCTTTTAAAAAGATTTACACTGTTGTGTGTAAATTTTTCATTTACATTTAATGCTGTAAATAAAAATTCTCTTGTTTCATTCACGCTGCTGCATTACAAAATAATAAAGGCTTCTTGTCTCTGTTGGAGAGATCAACACACTGCTGTGTGGAAATTACACAGATTTTTCTCAAGCTGATGCGTGTCACTTTTTCATATACATCACTTTTTGTGCAGTGAACGGCGGTCAAACCAAACTTCACGCAATGTTCATTCCCTACGGCGGTCAAACCAAACTTCATGCAATGTTCATTCCCTGCAGGCTTGGATTAATCGACGGTGGATAAAGTTGAATTCAATCGGACGATTGCAATCAATATAGGTGAACCTTTTCTATTGAACTTTACGTCGGATGAAAAGCTGTTTTGCAAAACGTACAAAGAACATGCGTAATGATTGCAACAGGTGCATTTGGAGGAAAACCACTTTTCGTGAAAAGTGGTCTGATAAGGTCCGATGGTTTTGTGCATTAAATGCAGCATGGCAAGTTGAAATTAATATTTCAACAATTTTGACCACACTTTGCATTGATTGTGTTAGGTAGAAAGTCTTCTCTAGAGTTAAGAGGATGGTCTCAAGACTTCAAATAGCACCCCGAAGAAGCCACTGTCACCGACAACCAGAATCGAGAACCTTCATCGCGCTCGATAAAATGATTTATTTGGCAGATAGATGTGGTAAATCGAGAAGTTTGGAATGATTTGGCCAGTCGGGGACTTATGTATAACAACCTTCAAACTTTATACTGTATTAACATATATACATGAAACATTGGTGATACATATCTTATATTTATGCGTACAAACCATCCTACAACATCTAATTATAGATATATATACTTTGTTGCGATTTATGCGTACAAACCATCCTACAACATCTAATTATAAATATATATATATTGTGTTGGGATTCAGAAAGAAAATATCACTCGAAAAATAAAAAAAAATTGGGGTATGTTATATATATCCAGCATGAAGAGTGATTAAAAGCATTAATATTAAAATTAAATAAAAAAATAAAAATAGTGTAGGTTATATATATTAAGTAGGAAGAGGGTTTTTTTTTGAAGTATAGTATATTTTTTTTCAAAATTTAACACTCCAAAATATGTTTGGGTTTTTTGTTTTTAAAATAATATAAAAAACGAATTAATTTAAAAATAAATGTGGAAAATGGAATCATTTATAACCTAAAACTCTCGACATCTCAAACTTAGACTTCCCTACTAACAAAAAGTAATCCTTTCAGATCTAATCAAATTAGTATAAATGTTCTTGAAACATAACCACATAAAAAATATATATATATATATATAATTTTTAAATATCTTATTCAAATTAATAGATAAAGCTCGGTAAACATAACAATATAGAAAAAATAAAATACATTTTTTTAATATCTGTATTTTATTAATATTAATTTGTATTTGTCCTTTTTAAATGATGAAACTTTATTATTCATCAACTAAGTAAGTTATAATAAGGAGAGTACGTATACTTCAATCAATGCATATTTCCTTATTGTTAAAAATCATATTCATTAATTGTAACGATATATATAATTTCACATTATACATGTCAGTTATGAATGTCGGTGGTCTAATGATATATTTTTTATTTTAAATATATATTTAAATTATTTTATTTTTTATTTTTTTCATTTTTATATAAATGAGTAATTTTTCTATTAAATCTGTAACAAGTTGCAACAAAATATTTGGGAAGTTTTAGGTTCTTCATGTTTGACAAATAGAAGAATTGAGATCTTCATCAAGCTAACTAAGATTCACATGCATAGAATTAATTAGGCGATAATTATAAACAAGACAAAACTGATCACATATAAACTTTGTAGAATGAGATCATGAGATGGGGGCAATTTATTTGACTTTCTATTAGGTTGATCACCAAGGGAGTTGCTCACAGAGTTGAGATTAAATACTTTGTTTCTTGTAACTTGTAGCTCGACCAATTGGCTATGGAGGGCATCAATCTCATCTCCCTGGAAATTTACTTATGTTTAAATCCAATGCATTTCCTCGATCAGGAGCAAAATAGTGCGGATTGTTGGAGTATTTGCCATTGGAGATCATTGTTTCATCATAAAAAGTGACAAGGTGATGTGGACAAAGAATGCAAGCATTGGTACCATCTGAATCATCAAATTTCTCAAGATTATAAGGCTTCTATTCTCCATACTATCCAGAGAAAATAAATAGGAGTTGTTATCCAAACACCAATTGGGCCAGAAAAAGGTATCCAATAAACCAGAGAAAGGAGCCACCACTAATAAGGGAGAAGCAGACTTCTCGAAATTCATAAGACTTGAAAGACAAGAAAAGGAGTAGGAGCATACCCAAGAGACAAATGTAAATTGAACAAGATAGAGATCAATAATCAATTTAACTAGAACATGAAATTTAGGTACCTTTGTTTCCTCAAAAGACCCAAATTGACATGTAAATTCACCCACGACAACTTCCTTCCCACATAGCCTCCACTATCCAGAGAGAGAAGGGCAAGGAATGCACAAGGTGACAAAGTGACTTTGAATTCTTTTGCATGAGGAATTGTTGCAAATCCAAAATAAAGCAATACCCAGCTCCACTCCATGAAGGAAACCAGTGTCGAAATCATGTAGGAGAAACACAAAGATTGTGATCCTCAAAGTGTTGAACTAAGCTCAATTCATGTCTATATGGTTGAGCTAGTTAATGATAATAATGATAATATTATTAAAAATAAAAAAATAAAAAATGATTATTGGTTTATAAGATAATTATATCCCACTGTGATCGTATAAGAGGTTTATATCAGGGAGCGAAAATGGGAGGCAACTATGAACCCTAACTTAGCAATGGAGCGAAAATGGGGTTTTCCCTGAACCCAGGAGTGATAACGGGAGAATGGGAATGTTATAGCCGCTAGAAGACAAGGCACGGAGCAAAAAACATATTTTGACTGCGACATTTTGGCACCATCTGATCACGCAGATTTGTCGGGTCAATAGACAAGGGGATTAACGACAGAGGAAGATGGTGGAACAGTTGGGTCAGCATTTGTTGGAGGTTGTTGAGCACAACATAACATTATGACTGTGTAATGGTGAGAGGGAAAATGTTGTTACTACATGGACGAGGAACTTGTGTATTATTCCTCAGACATAATGGGGGCTTCCCAAATTTGGGTGGAGGAACCACATCAATACCGGATTGGGGTTCCACCAGAACCACCCCATGAACCGAAAGTCTAGGTCGACGCTTTTATCTCGGGGCTGGATGATGTAGAGGGTTCCTTAAATGCCCTAGGGTTTACCCACCTGAGCTCGACGATGAATGTGGAATTTCTTCAACTACAAGAGTACCAGGCTCACTCGATCTTCCAAATACCATTGCCATCGAAGTTACAGTATTAGGAAATTGAGCAACATGGACAAGCGACAGATTTACAGGGAGCATCATTTGTGGTAGATGGGGCACGAGTGTATATGGGGCTGACACATATGGTTATGTAAATTCAAGGCATAATGTTCAAGGCTCAACAGGAGCCTACCTCCAAGGCTTGAGACCTCCTCTTGTGGCTCGCACATCAAGATGTTTTGATGGAATTTCTCGGCATGAACAAGGTAATGAGGACAACAGAGACTCGGACTTAGATGAGTATTAACCCACGGAGGATGAAAAAAACCTGGTAGACCACTCTCAGAGGTCGGGGGAAGAAAAAATCAAAATGTACCAAGGTACGTGAGTGGGGGAATCTGCTGATATTTGGAGAAGGAATTAGTATGGCACAAGTTTCCCTTATGGAGGGCATCAATCTCATCTCCCTGGAAATTTACTTGTGTTTAAAGCCAATGCATTTCCTCGATCACGTGCAAAATAGTGTGGATTGTTGGATTATCTGCCATTGGAGATCATTGTTTCAGCATAAAAAGTGACAAGGTGATGTGGACAAAGGTTGCAAGCATTAGTACCATGTGAATCGTCAAATTTATCAAGATTATAAGGCTTATGTTCTCCATACTATCCAGAGAAAACAAATAGGAGTTGTTATCCAAACACCAATTGGGTGAGAAAAAGGTATCCAGTGTACTAGAGAAAGGAGCCACCACCAAAAAGGGAGGAGCAGACTTCTCAAAATTCATAAGACTTTGAAGACAAGAAAAGGAGCAAGAGCATACCCAAGAGACATATATAAATTGAACAAGATAGAGATCAATAATCAATTTAACTAAAACATGAAATTTAGGTACCTTTGTTTCCTCAAAAGACCCAAATTGACATGTAAATTCACCCACGACAACTTCCTTCCCACATAGCCTCCACTATCCAGAGAGAGAAGGTCAAGGAATCACAAGGTGGCAAAGTGGCTTTGAATGCTTTTACATGAGGAACTATTGGAAATCTAAAATAAAGCAATACCCAGCTCCACTCCATGAAGGAAATCAGTGTCGAAATCATGTAGCAGAAACACAAAGATTGTGAACCTCAAAGTGTTGAGCTAAGCACAATTCAAGTTTATATGGTTGAGCTAGTTAATGATAATGATGATAAGATTATTTAAAATAAAATAGAAAAGGATTATTGGCTTATAAGATAATTATATCCCACTATGATCGTATAAAAGATTTATATCATGGAGAGAAAATGGGAGGTGGCTACGAACCCTAGCTTAGCAATGGAGCGAAAATGGGGTTTCCCCTGAACCCGGGAGTGGTAACAAGAGGAGGATAACGTCATAGCCGCTGGAAGACAAGGCACAGAGCAACAAACATATTTTGATCACGAAATTTTGGCACCATCAAAGCACGCAGATTTTTCATGTCAATAGACAAGGGGTTCAATGGGAGAGGAAGATGGTAGAACAGTTGGGTCAGTGTCTGTTTGAGGGTGTTGAGCACAACAGAACATTAAGATAGTGTAACGGTGAGAGGGTCAATGTTGTTACTGCATGGACAAGGAACTTGTGTATTATTCCTCAGCTACAATGGGGGCTTCCCAAATTTGGGTGGAGGAGCCACATCAACACCGAATTGGGGTTCCACGGAAACCACCCCATGAACCGGAAGTCTAGGTCGATGCTTTTATCTTGAGGCTGGATGATGTAGAGAGTTCCTTAAATGCCCTAGGGTTTACCCACCTGAGATCGACAATGAATGTGGAATTTCTTCAACTATAGGAGGACCAGGCTCACTCGATCTTCCAAATACCATTGCCATCAGAGTTACAGTATTAGGAAATCGAGCAACATGGACATGCGAAAAATGTACAGGGAGAATTGTTCGTGGCAGATGGGGGCATGAATGTATATGGGACTGACACATATGGTTATGTAAATTCATGGCATAATGTTCAAGGCTCAACGTGAGCCTACCTCCAAGGCTCGAGACCTCCTCTTGTGGCTCACACATCAAGATGTTTTGATGGAATTTCTCGGTAGGAACAAGGTAATGAGGACAACAAAGACTCAGACTCAGATGAGTATCAACCCATGGAGGATGAACAAAACTCGGTATACCACTCTCAGAGATCGGGGGGAAAGAAAAAATCAAAATACACCAAGGTACATGAATGGGGGAATCTGCTAGTATTTGGAGAAGGAATCAGTATGGCACAAGTTTCCCTTATGGAGGGTATTGTTCTATCCGGCAGGATTCTAAGCTGGAACTATACCTCTGCATGGTTGAAGCGTTAGACAATGGAAATCTATGGACACATATTGGACCAACTACTGGCTGTTATTACCATCAGGAGAGGTTGTTTTGCACTTATCTTCCGCAACCAGACAAAGCCAATTGGGTCATGTTCAAATATTGGCATATCGAGATGACCCTGGTTCTCCTCAAGAGGTGGTCGCTACTCTTCGACCTAGAGAAGGAGAAATTAGGGGTGGCTTCAATATGGGTTAGACTCCCAGGGCTGCCACTACAATTTTCGTCGAAGGAGATCTTTAGGTGCATTGGGGACGACCTTGGCATCTATCTCCATCATGATAGATCTTAATGGAAATTGGTTGTTTAGCCATTGTTAAGATTCTTATACACTAGGATACTAAAGAGGGTTTAGTGGAAAGTTATTGACTTCATCTCAAGGAGATTATAAGATGGCAAATCCTCAATTATGAATGGATCTCATTCTGGTGGAGAAGGTGTCATAAGGTGGGGCACTTGTATAAGGATTTTCCGATGATTACAAAGGTGCATATCGAGCCCCTGAGAAGATTTGTTACTATTGGTACCCAAACACAATAGGATGTCGATTCGACCCAGAAACAAAACATAGCAGTCGAACCCGAGAAGAGGCTGAGGGCGGCTATGGAGGACCTTCAACATGTGGGGACCCGACTCCTAATGCTTGGGTCACTCGATCACGTTCAAAGGGACCTGAATTTCTACCGAGTACTCTTAATTCCTCTCCTCCCTCTTCTCCTAATTTAATGAATTTTGGAATTGCTATGTTATCTTTAGCTGCTTCGGGTTTGGGTTTAGATGCATGTAAATTGAGTCCCATTAACTGCCTTGTTGCATCGACTCCCCCAGTTGATCTGGTTACTGCACCTACCATTTCCTTAGACTCTCTCTCATTCTGCCTGATAGGGAGGAATCTTCTAACAATAACACCCATAGATACAACCTCAGATCTCAGGCCCAACCCCGCCCTCTCACTTTTGGACTGGGAGAGGACCCTCCCTTTAGAGCACAGAAACTACCCAAGGGCAGACAATCCTATATTTCTAAAGCCATCCAAAGAGTGGGGGTTGAGGTGGCGACTCGTATCCATATTCCAATTGATCGAGTTCTTAGAGAACATGGGAACCTTGATCGGGTTGTCCCGTGAAGTGACTTTCTTTCAATTGTAGGGGTATGGCCACCCCGAACAAGAAACTGGCACTCAGAAGATTATTAAGCTCAGTTAGGATTGATGTATTACTGTTAGAAGAGACATTGGGAGAAGGGGACACAATCATCAATATTTTGTCGAACATGCTCCCGGGATGGATTTTCCATACTCTAGATGTGCGAGGGAGTTCAGGGGGCTACACATTGGGTTTCAATAATAAGACTATCAATATCGACAATATTTGGGGTGGTGAGGGATTTTTGGGGGCTGAATTCACATCCAATGAAAAGATGTATCTCTCAGATTCATAAATATTTATGGACCATGTCATAATATGGAGGGATTTTGGGATAAGTTGATGACTACATCATTTATGAATAATGAAAATATTGTCATATGAGGAGACACGAACTTCTCCTTGGGTCATCCCGAATCTTGGGGTAATAGAGCACATACTGGCCCCTTGACGGAATACTTTGAACACCTGTTGGACTCTAATAACCTCATGAACATTGACTCGGCCAAGATAATGCTAACTTAAATCACCTCTGGTGGAGAATCACCTCTAGTGGAGAAGCTGGACAAAATTAGACAATGGGTGGGATCGGGGAGTATATCTAACCACTCCCATATATATTTGGAAATTATGAATTCCAATTACAAGCCAAATTATCCTTTCAAATTTAACTTGACTTGGCTTGTAGAAGAAGAATTTCACAAAATAGTTATGGAATCCTAGATTCACTATGGACAAGAAAACAACTCCACTCTGGTTGTGGTGATTTTCCAGTAATTTAGTCCGAATTAAAATCAGGACTATAAATTGATGGGCTAAAGAAAAAAATAAAAGGGATGAGGCTTCTATTCTAAAAATTGAATCTGACATATCGGAGTTAGAGGGCTATGGTATAGCTAGTTTTCATCCAGGGACAGTAAGGAACACCTGATTAAGTTAGAAACAGAAAAGATTCACCTTCTGAGACAGCAAGAGGAGACATGGAGATTGAAGCGCACAACCATTTGGCTAAAGGTTGGGGATGAAAATTTGAAATTATTTCAACAATTTGCTAGGGGATGGAAATTAAGTAATACTATTTTGACTCTAAGAGACCATACTGGAAGGGAATCCAATACCTTCAATCAGCTTGCCGATATGGGTATTAGACATTTCTCCCAATTGTACAGGGCACCTGTAGAAGCTATCATTGCTGAGGTACTCTGCATTACAGGTGCATTTCCTAGATTTGTGGAGGTAGAGGAAATAGAGACACTAAATGAGTTGGGGACTTTGGGGGAGATCAAAGTTGTACTGAGGTGGTTTAAAAGTGATAAAATCTGGGGACCAGACGGTTGGCCTATGGAATTCTACCTCACTTTCTTTGAGCATATTTGTATTGATCTCCTAATTTCAATTGAGGACTACAGGCTGACGGGGAAGATGAATGAGGGGTTCAATTGCACTTTTATTGTTCTCATACCCAAAGCTTATAATCCTCAATCATTTCATGACTACCGTCCTATATCCTTATGTAATTTCATATACAAAATTATATAAAAAATCATTGCAATTCATATCAAGCTTATTTTATCCAAGATGATTTCCAAGGAACAATTTGCATTCCTCAATCACCACCAGATTCATGAAGCCATTGGGACTTCACAAGAAGGGATCCACTCGGTTAAGCTCAAGAATTATAAGATTATCATACTGAAGATTGACCTATCAAAATAATTTTACAAAGCTAGTTGGACATACCTTCATCTTATTCTTACCCATATTGGATTTCCCCACTCTTTCATTAAATGGATTATGTGTTGTTTCACATCTTCATCCTATAGCATACTCATTAATGGGGTTGCATCTGTTTTTTTCCATGTTCAACGTGGTTTGAGACAGGGGTGTCCTTAATCACCTATATTATTCCTCCTGATCATGGAGGGTTTAAGTAGACTGATATAAAAATCCCGTGCTAAAGGGTCTCATCTATTATTTGTAGACGACGTACTTAATTTTTTATATGGTTCTATCTGTGATACTACTTGCTTCAAGAATATTCTATCCATGTTTTGTAAAGCTACAGGTAGCTACAGGTATGAAGCCCAACTACAACAAGTCCACCATTATAATGGTGTCCTATTTACAAAATGAGAAAAAAACATGTGCTTCAACACTTTCAATTTTTTAAGCAAGAAATGGAAACGGGACTCAAATACCTTGGCTTCAGGCTGAAGCCAAATGATTACCACATTACAGACTGGACATGGCTTATTTCAAAAATTGAAGTGTGTATCAACATATGACAGTAGAGATGAATTTCCAGAGCAAGTAGACTAACTCTCATAAAAAAAAAATTGAGGCCATCCCAATATATTGGATGGCACTTGCGTGGATCCCAAAAGTCATCATCAACAAAATAAAACAAATTTGTTTTTGATTCATATGGAGAGGGAAAATGTTGGGAGGACCTTTGCTTGGGTTAAATGGGAAAGAATTGGAAAACCAAAAATATGGGGAGGATGGGGTATAAAGGATCCAAAATTATTTGCAAAGGTGATTGTTGCAAAGATGGGGTGGCAGATTATCACATCCAATAGCTTATGGAAAGAGGTGGTTTATTATAAATATATACATCCACTATCAGTAATGGACTAGATTCGTAGGCTGATCCGGGGAAATACTAGATCCTCCATCATATGGAAAGCTATCACCCAATCCATAAATACCGTTAAGCAAGGATTGGCTTGGCGAGTTGGAAATGCTGAGCTGGTCCGATTGGGCATTGATGCTTGGTCGGGATGTAGCAATGCACACATTCTACCATTGGAGCGCAAACAAACACTTGCACTAAACGATATCACTAAGCTCTCACATATTGCAGACAGAAGGAACACATCCTGGATCTCATAGAAATGGTTAAATGCATAGGATCTCAGGGACCGTAAAGGTGGTTCAGGGCTTGGCACCATTTCATTGGGGCACTAGAAAAAGCTCATATTAGGATTACTATTCAAGAGGATGAAATTATCTTGGCTGCAGCATCACACAGTCAATATACCCCCTGGGAAGGATACTCAACTCTTATATCAGCACAGGAACTAGAGGAGACGATTTGGTGGTGGCGCCGCTATGGAAGCTTAAAGCACCACACAAAGCATGCCTATTTATTCTAACAAACAAAGTTCCCATGGAATATAACCTAAAGCATCGTGCCTTTCATGGTCCATCTTGTTGTTTTTTTTGCAAAGACCGAGCCGAAGATATTGATCACCTTTTCCTTCATTGTCCTGTGACATGTCAGGTGTGGAAATAGATTACAATATCCCTTAACATCATTCACAGATGGAATGGGGCTCATATATCTTGTACCTGGAAATCTTGGTGGAATTCTGCAACATCACATAAATTAAGGAACCTCCCTCTGCTCGTTTGCTGAGGAATTTGGCTAGTTAGGAATAGATCTATATTTTAGGATGCCCCAATCCTTTAGCCAGCTACTTGCAATCACATTGCTACATTATATCACTTGATCCCTGAGGATGTGACAATAAAACTTGAGCATGTTATCACTCCTCAAGTTATTGATAAGAATATCCCCTGAGCATATTTTGATGGGTCGGCTCAGGACACTGGTTATGGGGGTGGAGTTGTGCTTCACATTACTGAATCACATTATTACAAGCTCAAAATGGGATTGAGGAGAGGCACCAACAATTTTTCTAAACTCAACAATATCATACACCTTCTCATATTTGCTCTGGAACAAAACTGCAAGAGGATTCAGATATTTGGGGACTCTAAACTTATTATAAATTGGATCAACTTTGCATCTCATTGTCACATGCACACACTCAAGGGTTACTAGATGAATTCATCACTTTAAAATCACATTTTGATTTTATTGTATGCTCATATATATACAGGGAAAGGAATTTGATCGTTTCCTTTCTTTCCAAGGAGGTCGTGCAACAGATCAATGGGCAGTGGATGATTCGATAATTCTGAGACCTGGAGACCTATCAATACTTCCATCGACCATTGATTGAACTGGATGGGGAAGATTTCGAATGATTTGCCATGATCATTCGACAGCTATAAGGATTTTTGTGTTTTTCTGGTTTTGGACGATATGAACACTTTATGTTATTATTGTATATATTTATGTCTTTTAATGTATATAATGGATGATCTAATGAACACTGAATGGGATAGTATGGCTTGGTCCATTACTGCAATTTTGCATATTCGCGTGCAGATGATACAACATGTAATTTTCTTATTGCTAATGAAAAATACTATTATTTTCTTGGAAAAAAATGATAGCGATGATAATTTAAAATAAATTACAATTCAGTTAGTTAGTTTGTGTGTTTTAATTATTCAAATAGACATGTCTATTTTGGAATAGGAGTTCCAATATATTAATTTATTCATCAATAATTATGAGGTTGATGGTAGGTATTTAACCTACATAGAATATTCTAGAATATTGTTAGTAGCATAACCAAATCAATGCATTTTTAGATATTACTTAAATTCATTAATTAAAAAAAATGTCATATGAACAAGTGTCAAATGAAATGAGTTATGGTTTCTTGAGCATGTGGTATTGAGAAGTCATATTATTGGCTGATGATATTGCAATAAAACTTATTTATCAATTAAGAATATCCATGTTAAAGTGAGAGTGAATCTACAAAGTTAAAAATCTTGTTACATGTTAATTAAAATATATTAATTATTTTTAGTATTAATAATACTAAAAAATTTAAATGAAATTACAATTGAGTTATTTTATGAATTTCTAATTAGCAACTACTTTTAATTATTAATTTATAGTATCATAACTCTAATTATATCTATAAAAAAAATAATTTATTTATTAATTTATAAATCAAAATATTTTTTTTGAATGAAATGTAATTTTTTATAATAACACTGAAATGAAATAAAAAATATAAACAAACATTCTTATTTTACTTATTTGTTTTACTTATTTGACTGTTAATTATTATAATTTAAATATACATTTTAACAAATTACTTATAAGACTTATAAGAAAATCATAATGTATTATATTGAGACAATATAACAGATATCAAATCAGTACAAAAGTCAAGCTATTACAAGTTGTGGAGGTCTTTTTTTTTCCCTCGAAACATATACCTGGGATGTGTCCCTCCGAGAAAGAAGAAAAACAAAAAATAATCTGAGCAAATACACATCTCATATAAGGAGCGCTGCAGAAATCCTGAACCATATGCAGATACAGATATGAGGACCTGATACCATAGGTAGATAAGAAATATATACATCATACAAGTACGATAAAAGAGGCAGAAAAAAGGAGAAAACAAAAGGAGAAGTAAACAGCAGATCAGGAAAAGACCAGAAGAGATTAAGCGCCCAGGAGAGAGAAGTCTTGCATGATGAAGGATTTCCCATCCAAAATTACCTCCATGGACCATGAGCTTGATTCTAACAGAATACCCTTCTTTGACAAGCTATCCGCTTGCTGATTTTGTTCTCTATAGATGTGTTGGATAGAGCATTCCTTTACAAGACCCCAATAAAACATGATCCTGTCCATCCATCTTGAGAGGCGAGAACCCCTGATAAGGCACTTCCCATTGACATGATCGATCATTACTTTGGAATCCCCAAAAATTGAGATGGATTGAATCAAGAAAAATGCAAAAATCGAGAAGACCCTCTAGAGCCCTTTCCTCAGCCATGCTATTTGTGCCCTTTTCTCCATTCCAAGATATAAGATATTGAAGATTCTTGTCCATAATAATATGGAACCCACACCCGCAAGAATCTTGCTAAGCGACACCATCAAAAAACGCCCTAGGGGACAACAAAAATTTTACTTTACCAATATCAATCCTGGAATATTAATAATATTATCAACTTGCTTAATACAAAAATAACTAGATCAAACACTTATATCAAACCATCAACAATTTTTCATTTCAATGGTACCATTAACCCAAAATTCTAGGCCGGCTCAGCTCTATCCACCCTTGAATTCTAATAATATGGATGCAACCCGCTAAATTCTAAAACTATAATAGGGGCTTATTAAACCTAATAATTTCAAAATTGATTCGACACTTTTCCTTTTCAAACTGAATGTCTGCTTTGCTTTTCAAATATTGATAGTATGTTATGGATGAACATCCATACCAATGTCCCATCAGTCTCTAAAGATCTGCAAGTTTAGCTTATTCCAAAAAGATATAGTACATGTAGTAATCATAATGTTCGTTAAGTTTTATGTGAGGGTTAACAAATATAGAATTTGATAATGGGAATTAAATTAGCGATTTGTTAATAGGAATTAAATGAGTGAGGGTTATATATATTTATTATTGGATAATTGGTTTGTCAAAATTTAACAATGAGTTTATAAAGCCTCGCTTATTTAATGCTCATTAACAAGCTAAATATTTTTAACGTTATGTGAATATCTTTAAGAAGATTAGTATAATAAGCTTTATGTGAATATATTTAGGAAGATTAGTATAATAAGCCTTATGTGAGTACTTTTCAGAAGATTAGTATAGTAAGCCTTATGTGAGTACTTTTCAGAGGATTAGTATAGGGCACATGTACTTTTACATGGTTAGTGATTTTGAGAATATGCAGTATACTTGATAACAATGATGTGCATCAAACTCAAGCATTATGTGAGTTCTTTTGAGTATATTAATATGTGATATACACAATTTTTAATGGGTGGTTCAATTTTTATATTTTTTTATTTATTATGTCAGGTGAGTGACATTTAGTGGTGTTATTGGGCCAATAGTTTCACTGTATGAAAAATAAAATAAAATTATAATGTTCATTTTAGAGTTAAACAGGTTCGTACAAAACAAAAACTTGTTGCCACTACCAAGGCTACCACTATGGCCTTTGAGGAGTCCCCGAATGAGCTTTCCATTGGTTTTGAAGACGGATGGAGGTTCTGAAGCACGACAGTGATGGGGAGTATGGGTGACCGATCGTGGAAGCAAATCGCTGCAGCAGCTGGCAGACGTCGTTGTGACCATGTTGGCTGGTCCCTGGACTGCGGTTTTCTTTCCATTATCCCGGTTCTTCAGGCCACGGTTTACTGCGTAGGGTTTACCTCTGCCGCGACCCTCCGTTTAGGGCTGTCCCTGTTTTCACTTTTCTTTGTCGGTTACAGGTAGCTAGTGATTACTTTACCCAACAGCTATGGACCTCGATTTGGTAGATTACTCAAAGGATCCCGTGCCAGAAGGCTCTGTCTGGACTACTCTACACTCGGCGAGGGTTAACCACATTCCATTCAGCTACGAGTTGAATGCGACCATTGCCGACCTGCCTCCGATCTTAGGGTCGTTTGGTCGTCCGATCATCCTACTGGACGCTTCCCCTACTTGGTCGTCCCTCTCCTCCTCGTTGGTCTCCCCGTCCTCGTTAGGGTTCGCATCAGGCTGCCTAAACCCTATCCCCCCGGAGTCATGGGCTGACCCTCCCTACATCCCCCTTTCAGGCAACCCTTCCTCTGCTCTGCTCACTTCAGCTCCATCGCCACAGGCTCCGCCGTATCAGTTTCACGGATCCGACCCTCTCCCTGATTACCCCATCCCCCCACGCGGATCCCTCTGCCGCCCCATTATCGTCC
>APFE031178823.1:55245-106027 GCA_000404065.3 Pinus taeda | reverse complement strand
CAGGCCTAAAATTTCAAATTCTTTTTTCCTGTCAAATGAAAATTTGACGACGTTTTTGTAGTTTTTTTACCCTTCGTTTTACGTTTTAACTAAATATGTGAGTGTCACGGAAAACTTTATTTTAACAATTTTTGTAAATTTATTCCAGAGCACACAATAAGTCATCAAATGTAGGTTGATAATGACTATTATTTATAATTGTTCTTGTTAGATTGAAATTGCAGATTTGTAGTCTATCAGATTTATAGCTCAGATTTATGGTGGGACCATTTAAACAATAAAATCTTTGCAAAAAACTTACAATCCATGGACTATAAATAAATTATCTAGTGAGATTATAAATAAATCGTGGACTATAAATAAATCATCTAGAGAAAATACAGAAAAGTTATGCAATAATAAACAGTGATTATACTTCTTTAAAAGTAAAACTTTCTGGAGAAACTACAAATTTTTTTATCAATAGGAATATCTCAATACATAGATCCTCCATTAAACATAAACTAGAAGAATTTTCAAAGCTCAAGAATCCTTCTTAACTTTGTATCTATCCATATCTCATATACTGCATGTCAATCAACACTAGATGATTCAGGTCCATTCAAAGATACTCTCATTAGAGCATCTAGTGTATCCAACCAAAGCCTCGATTTTCTAATGTCCTTGATGATGTTTTGCTTAGAAAATCCCCTTTCACAGTCCACTGTACTTGCAGGAATAGTGAGGACAGCTTGCCATAATTTCACCATATTAGGATAGGTTTTGTGCCACTGTTTTGTGTTACGAAAGACTTTCCATGCTTCTTTCATAGAAAACCCCTCACAAACCAAATTTAATGAATCAACAAAAGGGTGCAACTCTCTTTTACAAGCTTTAACATCAAATAAAGCTACAAATCCAACATCACTTGATACGGTATGTTGCAAATGTTGAAAAAGCATTAAAAACCAACGATTTGAATTTTTCTCACGACTACGATGCTCTTCTGAATAATAAGAAGGGCTGAACAATTTCGCTGCATTAAAAAGATGAAGGTCTGGAAATCTTTCATTCAAATAGTCTATGAGAGTCTCTATGTAACCTTCAGTGAGTCTCTTTAACCCCTGATTTGTCTTTAAAAATTGATTAAACATCAACTTTAGGTAGTGACCCCAAAAAGAGCATATTTTTTAAGTGTGAGTCATCATGGCTTGCAATCATCCAACGCCAAAGAGCATAATTTTTTAATGTGAGTCATCATGGCTTTCACTTATCCAACACCTAACATGTTTGGCTGCTTGTGTATTTTTTTATATACCGAGGGGACGCATTAGCTTTATCTTTTTTGTTGAATAGAAAACTGAATGGACAAATATCCACGGCGATCTGCACTCAATTGCGATTTGAAAGCACAACCATTTAATCAGTCTACGTCTTATCGAAATACAGAAGCCCAAATCTACTTCACCTAGAGAATCTTTGAATGAGGACAAGTTGGAAAAAACAAATGGGAATATATGTGGTCAGCGAGTGGAATTCAATGGTAGCAGGGCCAATGAGTGGCACGACTTCTGTGTCCCACATAAAGCTCAACCATAGCCATTCATATTCTCATGGTGGTACTTGTAATCCCTTCAGCTTCTTCTTCCCTCATTTTGCCCTTTACTTTGTAAACTTCTTGCTGCCATTAATGGGTTTTATGTTAGTTTCCAGTGCATGACTGGTAACTTTTTCTTTGCAATCTCGGATCCTCTGAGATTATGAGAGTTTAGGTCATAGACAAAAGCACAATGGGGGGAGTCTTCAGGGTTTCAGTGTTTAGTCTGGGATTCTACAGACCCAATTCTAATAGGAGCACGGAGACAACTCTTGGCAGAAGAATCCTGGAGCTTAACACAATGTCAAACCTGTTGATTTATCTAAAGGTAATCGCTTGACAACCGAGGACGGTACTTTCGATCCCAATTTACTGGTAATCCTGGCAGCTTTAATGTGCACTCTGATATTCGCACTATGTATAAATTTCATTGTTAAATGGGCACTTCGCTGCAGTCAGATGATTGCATCAAGGTCTTCAGGGGATGTTGCAGAGGAAGTGCCTCACTGTAATGGTTTAGATAAATCGGCCATGAAAGCCTTGCCTATTATTGTCTATGCGAGAACACAGTCCCAGCATGCCCAAAAGCCTGGTCTATATCAAAACAAAATGAATATTACCAATTAGAATATATTGGTATCTATATATACCAGTAATTTGCTCTGATTCATTCAGATCCAAGCAGAGTTTGAAGAAATGTAGTCAGTGAAATGCGCAATGACAGCCTACTTGGAGATTGGAAATGGTTGGCACTGGGATAAGATTGATGAAGTTCAGGAAACAGAGCACTCGTATTTGGGTACTCAAATACAATTTATATTTTACAACGTAAGGGAATTTAAAAAGAAGATTACCAGAAAATGGTTTTATAATATTCGTTTCTGGGTAGATGATATGTCTGCCTTATGTTTAGATGGAACAATTCTACCTATTAAATTTATCACATTGACTGTCGAGGCATGCATTGTTTTTACAAAATAGAATGTACTTACCCTGTTTACTGGTTTTTTGTTTATAGCTTGACATCCACGTCTGAACTCCTCACTGTAATTGGTATCCAAGATCGCTGGCAATCCTTAACAGGGAACCCTCCGAGACTGGAACCTGAGCTTCACCAGAGCCTGGAGGAATACGCACTGCGGCACTAGTGACTAGCAGATTGCAGTAGATTGCAATTTGCAAATTGCAAGTCTCGTATTAAATTTGAGCGGCTATGAGCGGCGCCGGGCGGATTGTAGCTGGATAATCAATGGTAAGTATCCTGTAGTACACAGTGGGATGGTGATGCAGTTAAAGGCTTTTATTTTAAACTGCAGTGTGCGTGCAGCGTAATGCGTCGTGTACCAGTACTACTACAGTACTGTTGGTCCGGTGGTCCCAGACTCCCATTACAGATATGGTGGTCCCAGACTCCCATTACAGATATTATAGATTTTTACGTTTTCTCTATAAAATTAGAAGTCAAGACGATGGGTTGGAAAGGTATACCACACGTCTAACCTGACGTAGAAGATTTTTTCCCTGCCGTCAAATAAGTTCTGAAATCAAAAATACGTCCTATGGGACGTCAAATTCCAGGGCTGAATGCAACCTCGGTGCCTAAAATTTCAAAATTCAAATGTTATGCCCAAGGTGCCCACAAAATTTCTGAAACGAAAGGAAACGAACACAGATATATCGGTGGTATGTTAATTGAAAAATTCATCGAGCATAGATGGATTTGTATGAATCATTCATATCTCTCGGCCGAATCATGGGAGGGGCGAGCTTGCTCTTGTCTTCGATCCATACTTCGGCTCTAGAACTTGGGGCGGCCGTGATCTCTGTGCTAGTAGTCGGAATAGTTTGGCACATTCACAGCCAGAGGAGCTCCTGCGCTTACCTGGTGGCCTTCAGCTACTACAAGCCCCCAAAAGACCGAAAAATGAACATAGAGCTCTCTGAATACGTCATTTTCAAGAGTGATCTGATGTCGGAGTCATTGAAATTCATGGTAAACGTTCACATAAAATCGGGCCTCGGGCAGGAGACCTACGTGCCCAATTCCTTCTTCCAGGGCGACATTGTGTCGTCAATGGACAAAGGGTGGCTAGAGATGCAGCAGGCCATGGTTTTTCCACTCGACAGATTGTTCACCGACAATGGGATTCGACCCTGCGACGTTGACATGCTAATAATAAATGTTTGCTACTTTGCACTGACCCCGTCTCTGTCGGCCTGGATTGTGAACCATTATGGCATGAGGGAAGACATCAAGTCTTTCAATATTTCTGGCATGGGTTGCAGCGCCAGTATCGTAGGAGTGGACATGGCGAAGGATCTGCTGAAAGTTCATAAAAATTCTTTTGTCGTTCTGGTTAGCAGCGAGAATCTGACCATGAATCGGTATGTGGGCAATGACAAGCCGATGACGATGTCCAATTGCCGGTTCCATGTTGGGGGTTCAACATTGCTGATGTCGAACAAGCCCAGTGATGTGGGCAGAGCTAAGATGAAGCTTATGCATTCTGTCCGAACCCATCTCGGCCAAAACGACGAGGCTTACAACAGCATAATACAGAGAGAGGACGATGAAAACATCATTGGGGATTCTCTCAACACATACCTGATCGAAGTCGCGGGAATTGCGCTGAAAAACAATATCACAACCCTGGCGTCCAAGGTTCTCCCCTATTCAGAACATCTCTACTTCATCTACAACATGCTCTGCATCAAGCTCCTCAAAATCAAGGACCTAAAGCCCTATGTGCCCAATTTCAAGCTCGCCTTCGAGCATTTCTGCATTCACCCGGGGCGACGGGCAGTCATCAACGGCCTTGGAAAGAGTTTGAGGCTGACGGATTATGACACAGAGCCTTCCCACATGACGCTTCAGAGGTTTGGGAATACTTCCTCTAATGGGCTCTGGTATGAGGTGGCCTACATAGAGGCTAAGGGGCGAATGAAGAAAGGTGACCGCCTATGGCAAATTGCTCTGGGCTCAGGCTTCAAGTGCAATACTACGGTATGGGAAGTCCTAAGGGAGCCGAAACCCTAAGATTACAATGTGTGGAGTGATTGCATCAATGATTATCCCTGCAATACACGGAATCCCTTTCAGCAGGAGTATAAGCAACAGTTTTATATAGTCTCTAAACCAAAATAGTGTTCACAAGGGGTTGAGAGTGTTGGTCAGGTATTGATTTATTGATTATGAAGTGAGAATACATGTTTAATATAGTAGTTGATTAATTGTAAAGTGAGTATGCCTATGCCTAATCACCGGATTATATTGTTTGAGTCCTTGTAAGTTGAGTATGCTCATGCTTATTTATTCAATCTTCTCCTTTCCTTTTCTTTGGAAAACTAAATACCTGTGTAAAACAACAAAACAATAGCCAAAAAGGAAAACTAAATACCTGTGTAAAACAACAAAACAATAGCCAAATAAACAAACCTTAGAATTTCTTTTTCGCACATAATCCTTTCTTTATTATTGTCTTCTCTATTCCTCTTTCCCTTTTCATCCTTTCTTTTCCTCCGATAAACTAGCCTCCCTTTTCATCCTTTATTTTCTTCTAATAAACTTGCCTCAGTGAAAATTCACTGAAAAAGTCAAAGTTAATAGGTTTATAAGGGTAGTTTTGTACACATGGTTTTGGTAACCAATGTTCATAACTTACATATAATGAAACTTTGTAAAATGTTTATAGATTCTTCACCTGATCCCTAATGTTTGTTAGCCAGCTTGGCTACCTAAAAGGCGAGGCATGAATAATAAATCTATTATTGGGAGAACTACCCTAACATAGATCATTCACTATACCATATTCAATATTCAATTTCCTATATTGATAGTGAAACCCAAATCATGCATTTCATAGGCCAATTCATTTAGGTTATCCCCTTTCCTTGAGCCAAATTATGTGTCTCATGGACCATTCCAATAAGGCCATCTTCCCCGTGGGAGACTTCCCACTCTATCAATCTATGCCTGTCATGGGGATCTCCAATAGATTTAGAAGTTTATCTACCTATGTGCTTCGCACATGGAGTTTCGAACAGATTGTCATGTAATCAGACACAACCACTGTACATGGTTTATTGGGTTGAATGTAACCAACCATAACCATTGCTCATGATTATGTTTGGTTTCATTTGAATTGTACAAGGTATTATTCGGTAGTACATTATAATTAATTTCATTATTTTTTGCTCTGTAACAATCATTATATTTCATAACAAACCTTCCATATTCTTAATTGTTTTTAAGTTGCCATCATCGTGAATTCTCTTTTACAACATTTTTTAAATTTTATTTTTTTTATAATAGTTAAATTTGTGATTTTCATATGTATTTTTCATATGCATTTAATCTTATAATATAAAAAAATATTTCAATATAATTTTTTTATAATAATTATATGTTTTTAAATTCATCTTATATATATTATATAATTATATATATATAGATATATATATTTTTAAAAATCAACATATATTCATACAATATTATAGATTATAGATTAATAATAAATTATTACACACTTTTATATATATATATATATAAGTTAAATTTGTTTTTTCAAATTATTATGATTTTTTTCTAACTTCTTTTAAAGTATTCTTCATAATATATTATTAATTATTTACCGATATTAAGCATGATTACCTTAAGGGTGGTAGGAAATGGAGGGATTATTTAATCCTGATCGAATAACAAAGGTAAAACTCTCATGGATCCTAGGAAGTAAATCTAACAACCAAGCATAGAGTATGGGTTTCTTCAAGGTCTATGCATTGTTTAAGAGAAAGGTGTAGAAGATATTATTGTCTTAGGAGACTCATTGCTTACAATGCAATATTGTAATAGTCAAAACAACCTGAAAGACAACTCTCTTGCTATGGTACTCAAGAGAATTAGAATTTTGGTGGTATTATTTCATTCAAAGAGGTTTTATCATATACTTAGAGTCAACGATACATAAGTTGATTTGCAAGCAAATAAAGCATGCTCTCTCGAAGAAGCAAAGATCGAACTTAATGACTATAGTAGACTCTGTCCAATCCCCTAAATTTTCACATGATTCTAAAATTTTGGTTACTAAATAGGTTCATCCCTCATTAGAATATGGGCTTAATTAGAAAATTTATAATTATTGGCCCCTTCTATTTTATCCCCTCTGCCCTTTGTTGCATCACCGAATACAAATCATCGCAATCATTCCAATCGATCTAAGGTTTGGTTCTATGATAGTAGGGTTTCCCTTCACGTCGTGTCAAATAATGTGTGTCACCACCATGCAAGAATTCGTTCCTCACCTCACATGATTGATTAACTACATTTATTAGCCCGAACCCTCGAAATGTCTTCCCCTTAGAATAATGATGGATCTCTTTGTACGATGCAAACGGAAATTCAACGTTATGAGTATGAGATTCATGTGGATTGACAAGGGAAGTAGTGTTAAATCAAGATGACACCTCACCTTAGTTCCATTCATGTCTGTGTTTGTTCCTCCGAGTGTGTCATCTCCACAATGGTCTGCGAATTTGGTTTGGTTTCAGCCTTGCAAGTCAATTGTGGCATTAAGATAGCCAATATTCTGGTAGCTTTGCTTCAAGTTTCAGTTTCTTCTCTTTTTGGGTGGTGAATTTGTGGTTCAAGCACTCCAACTTATGGCATTCTAGAGATTAGGGCTTGCTGGTATAGAGGCCTCATCGAAAGAGTTGGGGCTTCCTTTTTTGTCCTTCTCAGTCCAGTTTGGGCTCCAATTCTAGAAGGTACCTCTTTGTTTCTTGTTTTCAATTCTGGCTTTTGCACTCAATTTTTCTTGGATAGAAATTCCAGGATTATAGGCTCTTCTCTCAGTGCTCTATATGTTACTTGGAAGCTATAAAGGTGGTTTCAGATGGGTTTGAGGCTCTACTAGTTAACACAACAATTTTGTTGTCTTACTTCCCTGGAGCTTTATGCATAACCCTAATTTAGTTGTAGGGTGCAATTTTCTTATTCTTGATTCAAAGTCGACCTTAGACTTCTTTATAGAGTTGTTTTATATCTTACATGGTTATTATATCATTTGGGCTAAGGTTTCATACAATTTAATGTTCAAAAAAATGGAATTAAAGTTATCTAGTTATCATTGCCTTGAAGCCATCATGGGGTGTCTTCGGTCGCTTCCATTTGCAACCGGGCCTCGTTGAAGTCTTTCTAAGTGTGCTCTCATGAATTCTAGATCAAAATCAGAGTCTTCCTAAAAAAATCCCATGCTCTCATTGTTTGTATTCTCATGAAGCTCTTCATAGGGAAGATTATGATCTACAAGTCAAAATTTTCCAAATGTATCACACAGTTGGATCTCACTAACAAGTTATTGACCTTCCAACACTAGATCTCCCACTTGATAGATGAAGTGGACGTGCTTCAAAATATTATAATGCAATTCACACCAAGTAAAGAAGTACCCACAGGTCTTAACCATCACCAAGAGGATTAAGGAAAGCAAGGCATAGATCTCAACGGGTCAGCAATAGAAAAATAAATAAATTTCAAGACTATCCATAAATGTGGGTCTTTGTCTTTTTGCAATTTTACAAATCTGATGTAATCGAGTCTACTGTTAGTTTTTTTGGGTCATTTTCTGTAATGGGTTAGTTATCTCTCTGAATTTTGGTCACTTTTGAATTTCAAGGATGTAACCCTCATGTATTTGTTGTGATTAGGCATAGACTTAATATCAATTTACTCATTTTTTTGTAAAATGAAAACCATGATTACCTTGATAAACCAAATTATTCAGTAACTTGTGTAAGGACACTTTTATAAGAGATTATCATAATCTATTTATTATAAGATATTAATTTACATATATGTTTATTATAAGAGATCAAAAAAAGATTATTATTTTTTTCAGGTCATTACTTTGGTTTGTCAATTGGTTGTTATTAATGTCGATGGGAATTTGGTTAGTTCTACAAAGAAATTAGAGGAGCAAAAACAGGACACATATCGCACACACAATAATTTGTATACTACATTCAAAGCCAAATTACAAGACACATAAATAGTGCTCATGAGATCGAACAAATTCCCAACAAAGAGAACATTGTTTAGAAAATATCCCAACAAAACTTCAACAACCAATAACCCAATCCTACCTATATACTATTTTAAGCATTATCCCAATTCCCCCTTTTAATGCTTACATTACATCAATACAAATATTATTACATAAAACACAAATTATAGTTCACATATAGTCACATATATCTCTCTGGTCTTCATCAACACTCATATCCACTCTGGAATCTCACAAAACCCTCTCTTTCTTCACCACTTCATCTCTGATTTGTCACTTAAACTCCATTTAAAACATAAATGCCTCTAATCATCTTTGATGAACTTGCATGATCAACAATGTTGACATACTTTATTCTGCCAAATTACATAGCTTGTTGTAACTATCAGAAAAAGTAGTCAAGTAATGAACCATCCTATAGACAACCTCCCATCTATCAGATGACATAACTTGTTGTGTATGACAACTATCTAGGATAGTTGTATGGGTGCTAAATGCGTTCAAAATTTGAACATACAATTTGACCTGTCTCACACACATGGATCTCATAAAATTAACATGTAATTGATGCTCTTGAAGCCCAAACCATAGCATGACCCATCAACATATAACAAATTCACACAATCAAATTAGCAATACGTTCTTGTGGCACCGAAGAATGTCGAGAACCACAGATTTAATTATATTTCATTGTTCAATAATTGGTTCTTCTCTTCTAATTTACAAACCAAAAATAAATATAATTTTACTACGCAACCACAAACAACTGCTCAAACCAAAACCAAAATTTTTATAGTAATAATAATTTAATTCCACCTCCATCATATTTTCCATATGGTTAATATCACATTTTTACCCCAAATATATCAAAGCACGCAAATGATGTGAACACCTACAACATATCTGAAAACCCCACTGTGAAAGTAATTGAAATATTTTTATTGGTAGACATCCAATTTTTTCTCCATACGGCCTCACAACTTTTGTCCTCAATTTCATACTATGTGAGATATAACGTAGACACTACAAAGACATTGATAGCAGGCTATGTGTGATCTAGCATATACGAAAGTCACACAACTTCTATACGAAAGTTGTGGATATATAGAAGATATGGGCATATACAAAAGATGTGTGCATATACAAAAGTTGTGCATATATGTGTATATGCGTATATGTGCATTTCTTGTGTATGTGTATATTCCGTATATATGCATATCTTCTGTAATGCACAGTTTCCGTATATGCTTAGCTTTTGTATATGCGCATATCTTTCATATATGTGAAAATTGTGTATATGTGCATCTACTATATACGCGCAACTTCTTGATATGCACATTACAAAACATATGCACATATACGGAATATATGCACATACAGAAGTTGTTCATATTCAAGAAAAACATGTGCATATACAAAAAAATTGCATATACGGAAGTCACATGGCTTCTATACAAAAGATATGTGCATTTATGGAAGTTGCACATATACAAAATATATGCACATATACGAAAGATATGTGCATATATGGAAGATACACATATATAGAAGATGTGTACATATACAGAAGTTGTTATACATATATGCATAAATGTGTATCTTTAGTATATGTGAATGTCTTCCGTATATGCACAACTTTCGCATATGCGTATCTTCCGTATATGTACAACTTTCGCATATGCGTATCTTCCGTATATGTACAACTTTTGTATATGCACATATCTTCCATATATGTGAAACTTTTGTATATGTGCATCTGTTGTACATGTGAAATTGTTTGATATGCACATATATAGAAGCTATGAGCATATACGAAAGATTTTCATATATAGAATTCAAATAGCTTCTATATATGCACATCTTATGTATTTATCTTAGTTGTTCAAACATCATCTAATGCCATATTTTCCTATAGTTAGTCCAACTTCATACCTCATAATATCAGTTTAACCTTTAGGAGCTAGGATTATGTACTCTAAATAATTTGGACAATTTAAAAGTCATGAATACTTAATAGTAGGGTTGGATGAATGCTCATTAAATGGATTTGAATATGTAGCAAGTCATATCCAATTAGGTTAATGAATTACCTAGTGAATTAATTTGGGTTTAAAGAAATGATATAGGAACTACTCTATCAATCTTTGTGACGTGTAGATGCGAACACCTAGCTTGAAGGAGGTAAGGTTGAGCTCACCCAAATTCATAAAGTTTGAACAAATCTAAAGTGTATTCTATTAATATAGTTGGTGTTAACCGACATGCTATAAAAAAACTAAAAATAATTGGTCGTAGTTGGTTCTTTTGCGTAAATCTCATGGTTAAGTAAATTATCCCTTATTCTTGATGGGCCCATTTTCTGTGTGTTTATTGAAATAAGTTGATATATCCCTAGCTCTCTTAGATTTGTGGAGAAAGGAAGTCACAGGGGATAAATTCAAGAAGTGGTTGGATAGAGTGAACTGAAAGTGGCTTTCAATGGTTCCATATCTCATAATATGGGGATCTAGTATGCTAGGAATGCTTACCTTTATGAAACTCAACATATGTTAACATTTTAGTTTGCACCATATACAATTTATGCATATAAAAGGAAGATATGTGCATATACGGAAGCTGTGCATATATGGAAGACACACATATATGCATATATGCACAACTTCTATATATGTGTATCTTTTGTATATGCGCATATCTTTTGTATATGCACAACTTCCATATATGAACATATCTTTCTTATAGAATCTGTTTGACTTTCGTATATAAAAAAAAATTGTATATGCACATGTTTTATTGTATATACACTTCTTATGTATATGTGCATATCAAGAAGTTGCGCATATACAGTAGATGCACATGTCAAGAGGTCGCACATATACGAAAGACATGCGCATATACAAAAGAGATGCACGTATACGAAAGACATATACATATACAAAAGATATGCACATATACGAAAGATATGTGTATATATGGAAGATGCGTATATACGAAAGCTACGCATATATGGAAACTCCACATATACAAAAGATATACACATATAAGGAAGATACACATATACACATATATGCACAACTTATGTATATGTACACATCTTCTATATATGTGTATATTCTGTATATGCACATATCTTTCGTATAATCGCAACTTCTATATAGAAGCTATGTGACTTCCGTAGATGCAAATATTTTGTATATGATAGATCACACATAGAAGACTACCTTATTTTCTCTCTTTGGTATGAACTATATCTTTCTAGTGCCATCAAACATTGATGGTAGACCCAGCTAACCCAACTATTGAACTATAGGACTAATTCCAATGGAAGAATGAGTAATCTGTACCCCTGCATTATGTATCATGGAATGTATGTCCCCATGGATAATATATATGGCACGAAGATAGACAGATAAGTAGATTTATTTTTTATATTCACACAAATAATGAAGAATGGGTATGGGATCGGGAGAATATAGACATAGGACACATCCAAAAATAATTACAAGAAGAGACCTCCCCTTAGAACTCTCTGCAACTGCATGCGTCATCCATGCAATATGCTCTCACATCTCTCATTTTAATAATTGAAATAAAAATTATGATTTTTTAATTAAAAATAAATAGTATAAATAATAAATAAAATTAAATATGGACATGGGATATACATGCAAATTTTTCATCCATCCTATGTGCTTCTCTAAAACACCATTTTAAATTGTTTGTCGAAGATTTAAATCATAACTTCCAAAGTTGGAGGCATATTTTCTTCATGGTTGTCTGTGAATGACAATCAAATCAAGCATATGCTAAAACTCGTCACTGCCTATGTCAATGTAGTCATTTCTTGCGGTGGAGATAAAAAATGAGCCTACTAGATCATTACTCATGGGTTCGTAGGAATCCAAAATTTTCTCAAACTTTCCATAATACTCTTGAATCTTCTCCTATTTACAAGAATTATCATTTTCTCCTAAAACTATAGAAAAAATACATAAATTAATTAAATCCTAACTTTGTAAACCAACTCCCTTAGTAAACATTTGACCTAGGTTAGATGCATCTGCATCACTATGCATATACAGAAGTTGTGCATATATGGAAGTTGTGTATATATGAAAGATATTCGCATATATAGAAGATGCGCATATACAGAAGATACACATATACACAATATGTGTGCATGTACGGAAGATATGCACATATATGTGTATCTTCCGTATATGCACAACTTTTGTATATGCTTATCTTCTGTATATGTGTAGCTTCTGTATATGCGTATCTTTTGTATATGCGCAACTTCCATATATGCACATATATTACATATATGTGCATCTAATGTATATGCACAACCTATTGTATAAGACACATTTTGACAAGGAGTTGTTATCATTAGGACAATCAAGACACACTTATACAAACTATCAAATAAGTTTGTATATATATTTAGGTTTTGGTATTCATGAGGTGTAGATTAATTGGTTTGTTCACATATATCCACAATCAATTGGCTCATGTTTTAATCATTCTTTAAAAAATATTTCCCTATTTCATGTGAACCATATTTTATAACATAAGAATTTGGGGATCACTAGCCAAGTTTCTTACCTATCTTTCCGTATGTACTCTACTAATCAAGAATTCTTCTCCATGATCTAGTCTTCTAGAGCTACGATTCAGCTCTTTAAAGGCATGATGTCATACTTGATCTATGAATTCACATCCAAAGAATATATGTTGAACCATTTCAACTTCTAAATGAAAAAAAGTACATATAGAGGGATCTTGTACTCCTTTTTTGTGCAATATGAATTTGGAAGGATTCTAACATTTCAAGTTATAGCAATTAATAACAAAATAATATAAATATTTTCCTTTTGTCTTTGTCAGGGTTTCAAGAATGATCAGTGTTGAAGGGTTTGGAAATGCAGGGTTTGCAGTGATCTAAAAATCAGATCTCGAGAGTTTCCTACTAGGCGAGTTTCCATATTTGGAGAGTTTATGTATACACGGAAGCTATGAATATACAAAATTCACACAGTTTCTATATATACACACCTTCTGGATGGCATATCTTTCATATATGCCCAACTTCCATATATGTGCAACTTTTATATATACACATATGCAAAAGTTACACATATAATGAATATATGCCCATATATGGAAGTTGTGTATATACGAAAGATATGCACATATACGGAAGATATGCACATATATAGAGGTTGTAAATATACGGAGGTTGAAGTTGAGCCCAACTTCTGCATATGCACATATATAGAAGTTACATATATATGATAGATGCATATATACAGAAACTGTGCATGTACGGAAGCTACACATATTTGGAAGATGCGCATATCTTCCGTATATGTGCATATCTTTTAAATATGTGCAACTTTCATATTTGTGCATATCTTTTGTATATACACATACAGAAGTTGTGCATATACATAAGTTGTGCGCGACTTTTGTAATATGTGCACAAATTATGTATATGCACTTCTATACATGTGCATATATAGAAGTTACGCATATACGAAAAATATGCGCAAATATGAAAGTTGAACATATACAGAAGATACGCACATCTACAGAATTTGTGTATATACATAAGCTTATATGTGCAAATTTCGTATATGTACAACTTCTGTATATGCACATATACAAAAGATTTTGTATATGTGCAACTTCTTTATATATGCATATACACTTCCGTGAAATTAAAATGAAACATGTTAACTCATCAAATCATGAGAAATTGAGATCCATAATACCTAGAAATTTGGAACAGGCATATGCATTGAACAACTTGATAGGCAAAGCACGTCAAGAATACAACATAATGTTTTTCAATACTATAACTGCATCCAATATCACTATCAAGAGAAAACATAGTTTCTTGAGCTCGATCAATAAGAAAAGACAATGTGGTTGCAAGTCAAAATCAGGGAAAGATAAACTACAATTTGAAATGTGATTTTTAATAACTTGCATATATTCAATCAATTAATTTAGTTTCAAATATTTTAGTTAGAATGACACAATCTCACATAACACTTTTACACCTAACGCACTTCATATATGAGATCCTCTACATGTGCGCAACTTCCTTATAATGCATATATGAAATATATGCACATATACAGAAGTTGTGCATATATGAAGTATGTGCGGCTTCGTATATGCACATATATGGAAGTTGTGCATATATGATAGATGCACATATATGGAAGATATGAGAATATATGAAATTTATACTTATATAGAAGCTGCACATATATATAATTCACACAACTTCTATATATATGCATATTCTATATCGCATATCTTCCATATATGTGTAACTTTTGTATATGTGCATGTGCATATACAAAATTTGTACATATAAAAAAATATGCACATATATGGAAGTTGTGCATATACGATGACTATATATATACATAGGTTCATGTTATGCATAGATTTTGTATATACGAATATATGGAAGTTACACATACAGTAGATGCACATATACAAAATCTGCACATATACGGAAGATGTGCATATCTTCAGTATATGCACAATTTTCGTATATGTGCAACTTCCGTATATGTGCAACTTTCGTATATGCACATATACAGAAGTTGCACATATATACATAAGTCGCGCATATACAAAATCTATGCACAACTTATGTACTATGCATATATGATAGTCTCCAGATATGCACATCTTTTGTATATGTGTATGTCTTCCATATATGTGCATATCTTATGTATATGCATAACTTTCATATATGCTCTTATCTTCCGTATATGTGTAACTTTTGTATATATGCATATCTTCTATATATGCAAATCTACTGTATATGCATGACTTCCATATATGTGCTTATACGGAATATATTCTCATATAAGGAAAAAGCGCATACATAAAATATATGTGCATATACTAAAGTTGTGAATATATGAAATACATCCGCATATATGAAAGTCACACAACTTTTATATGTGCACATCTTCTGAATATATTCTAAATGATATGTATCGAAAAAGAAGAGAGATGGTCTTTGAGAGTTTTTATTCACTCCTTTTATTCTTTAGACTAAAATGGGGATACAACATTATTTTCTTCAACACATAATGAAAAACAATTAATAATGATAAATATTTCAATAGAGTTGAATTAACAATTACTGTTTTAAAAATATATATATAAATGAAACAATTTAGTTATTTTAATGAATTGATGAAATATAATTATTATTATTGTTTTATATTTTAAGTCATTCATAAGAACCCCATCACACCATGGCTATCCAAAAATGGCAAGGCAAGGTTGAAACCACTATCACACCTAGAAAAACCCATTCCAATGACAACAAGAGAACCAAATTCGCACAGCATATACCATGCATTTCAAAACTAGCAAGGAAATCATACATGCAACACGATACTCGCAAGTGATTCCATTGTAGTCACTTGATCCAACTCTTCCTTGCTTGATCTTTGCTTCCCTTTGCTTCATTGTCCTTCCTTTGCCTTCCTTTCTCCAATGCTAGAGTGCTCCAAGAATTCTCTAAGTGTACAAGAGTATGAGAGAGTAGAGAGAATAGAGAGAGAGCTCCAACCCAAAAATGTCAAAAGGTCGTGAACTATCCTCAAAAGCCATTTTATTAATGTTGCCTATATTTTCTTCAATTTCCATTATTTTCCTTCAATTTCTTCCTCAGATGTAACTTGTGACCTTTCACCTTCCTTTTCTCCTAATTTCCTTTATTTTCATAAATGAAATTTCAATTAATGCCTTGTCTTTCCAAAGTCTTTGTCATTGCCTTTGCCAATTTCCCTTAGCCATAATAAACCAAATGAACACCCACTATGATGTTTTAACCAATATTCAGCTTGGAATATGTGTCCCATGACCTTTGTCCTATTTTGCCTTTATTAACTTTATTACATGAAATTTTAACCTGGGGTTTTGTTGTGCTTATCAACAACCCCCCATTTATTAGTATTAGTAATAACATTAATAAATGGGGAACCTTCCAAAAAAACAAAAAATCAAATATTAGCATCTAATCATGCCTTCTGTTTTTAGAATAAAATAAGATGTCAAAGTGGAACTTGCTAAAACATGGAAAAAGAACCTTTTCATACTTTAGGCACATAAAACTTCATAAACATTAAGTTTTCTAAATAAGCGCCACATGATCAAAAAGCCTAAGAATAACTTTGTACCCAGAAAGTCATGAATATTAAAGTAAATCTTGAAAAAACCCACTTTAAAGAAGATTATTCTTGCATTGCAAAAAACAATTGTGGCGGACCTCCCTTATAAAAGTTACCACATTAAAACGCAATCCGCAAAATGCGAAATCATAAAATTCCTATAACCTTCTCACATCGCAGTTCCAACCATGCGGCGTTACTTGATAAAGTGTAAGTGGATATTGCGAAATGCGATAGTATCTCGCATATTGCATATTGCATCAACTCACATGGTGGTAGGCCTTAACGAAAATAAGTTTTTGCGATATAGCAATCTGCGATATTGCGCAGCAAATCGCAAAATCGCTTTAATCGCAACTTAAAGGGCTCACGATTGTAGGAGAGTACTTCCCGACTTTCGATGTGAAGTTATGAACATTATGTCAAGTATAACGTTTCATTAGTGGACATTTATTAAAAAACGATTATGATCAGTTGTGAAAGGTCATTTTACGTAAGTTGATATATTTTGAAGTGATTTAGAATTAAAGACCCTCCATCACCTTATTTTCGTACTCTCTATTGATTATTTCTGCGTTTACTATCACTTTTATCCTATTCTGCTTTCTGCTTGTAACTTTCAGGAAGAACACACAGAGCAGAACATCTGAAGAAATGGTGAAGAAAGGAAAGGCACCCGCTTCTGAAAAGTCAGAAATGACCCCATTGTTCACAGACAATACTTGTAATCGAGATGCAGGGACATCTATGTGGGAAACTATGTATCAGTTATTGGAGGAAGAACAACCAAGAATTATGGAAATAATAGTTAAAGCGGATGGACGCGACTCTTCTGATGCTTCTTTGACTGAGCTTGCATGTTCATTCTTGCACCGCATTGCTGCAAGGCCAAAGATACTCCGTTACATCGACATGGTTAAATGGATTATAGATGATGCGGACATATCTGATAGAGAATTCAAGACAGTAAGCCAAGAAGTCATGGGATCGTTTACTCCAGACAACCTGAGGCTCATGTACCATTTACCAGAACCCCAGGCCATCTACAACAAGCACTTTTTCGAGAAATTCGCCAAGGAGAATGAAGACTTGGCAGAATGCACGAAGCATTGGTCAAACAATGAGGAAAGACTCAAAAAAGATAAAAACGGTATCTACGCCATTGGTTCTCTTTGTTCCCCTTACTGATTTACTGTTGCTATGTTATGTAGACTGTTTGGTAAATCAGACAGCAACAAATTTTCATCAGAATGGTTACCCCTAGTAGATGCAGCTATCAAATGCTACAATAGTGAATTGGGCTCAAATCTTGTTAGATAATTTAGCCACTGCAATTTTAGAATATAGAAGAAAAAGAAGCATTTCTTCGAGGGTTTACCCTCCATTTTTCATGAGTGGCTATGTTATGGACGCTATTTGTTTTGGTTCCAAATTTCCTGTTATGGGATGGAAGTGGACTGTTCAAAATCCACTTCCCATTCAAATTTATCACAAAGTCACGTGGGAATCAAATTTCGTGCCACATTTCTTCAAAATTTGTCACAGAGTTATACTCCTGATTCATAAAAAGATCTACAACATAGATGCCCCAAGGTTTTTCCAAGAAGCTGAGGTAGATATTCTCCCCGTAACGAGATGGTTTGGGGAAGAATTATTCATGTATATCAGAGTGTTTGGCAGTATTGCCTCACCCAATGTGCTACCTTTTTACGTCCCAGACAAACTGATGGCTAGGGAGATAGCCTCTCAGACATGCAATGAGGGGCGATGAGCAAAGCACTGAAATATTTCAAGAAGGCCATTTGGCCTCAATTTCCTGTAACATGTGGAGCATTTGCATTGCATGACATAGGACATGCTTTCAAACAAGTTAATAATGTATTATTTTTACAACTACCCAAGTTCCTGGGAAGGCAATATGATCCCTTTGGTATTGTAAAAGATTTTACCACAATGGTTAAAATAAAATTATTTTCCCATGAAAAAGATCCCTTTGATGATGTTTTCCTGCAGAAAAACACCTTCAAAGAAGTTCAGCATACGACACAATTTTTTTTTGACCAAGAAGGTCTCCAAACTTTTGATAATTACAGAAAACAGAGGTTGTCTGAGGTCCCATTGGACTAATTACTCATCAAACCTGTAAGAGATCCTACTCCTAGCGTAAGCATAAGTGAAGATTCAAAAGAGAATTCCAAAACAAGTTCTGAAAAAGAATCGCCAAGAAAGTCTGGAAACCAATCTGAAAAAACATCTAAAAATCAACACAGTAAGAGCGATGAGTCAATAAAAGACACAACCCAATCCACAGCAAAGTCTGATCAGTAGACTTCGTTTGTAAAACAAGTTGAAGCCTCCACTCCCCTTAAAAACCAAGCAAAGCCGCTCATAATTAATCTAGAAGGAGAATGGGAAACTTTTAATAAGATACTTAACACAGAAGAACAAAATGCAGAGCCACCAACAAACACACAGGAGATGACCGCAGAAATGGTAATAGAAAGAGTTGTTAGCACTCAGGAAACAGAGCATATTCCCATTGCTCCCACATCTTAGATTGTATTGAGAATAGAGGAAATTCCTCCTCTAGATGTATTCTACAGCCCTCAACATAAAGCCATCGTTAGAAGACAAAGAAAGAAGAGAAAGTTGGATTTTGTGCTCACTCCCAAGGATGAACCTTTGGATGTTCTTTGGAAAGACCCATCTACAGATCCATCGCCAAATCTCACTAGGCTCTCACAGGTCGCAGGTGCATATGCTTCAGCAACCATTGACAAAGCAGCAAAGGTACAACTGCTGCTAAAAGAGAAAGAAGATAGAATTTTGTTATTGGAACAATAGTTACAGTAGGTCAGCATCAACCAACAAGCAGAAACACAGTTGGAAAAACTTCAGCAAGACTTTCAGCAAATGCAGTTGGCACATCAAAATAGTTTAGCTAGTAAAGAAGAACAGTTACAGAGTATAATAGAACTGCATAAAGATGATCCCAAAATAGAACAGTTTGTCACAGAGGCACTTCGTATCAATTCCCAGCTTCTACAACAGAAAAAGCTATTATGCCATAAGATTTTGCAGTGGAATTCCCACTGCAAAATGAGTGATAACATAACAAGTCAAGTTGTGGAATTACAACTTGAATATGATTCAATTTTTAAGAAAGTCTTAGACTTCTTAAACTGGCAGAAATCTGAAGAAGGGAAAAGAGAAGACATGCCCAAAATTGATGAATCGCATAAAGAAATTTTCTTTGCGAAATGGGATTCTCGGCTAAGGGAGCCAGAACAAGCAATGGAGGATGCGGTGGTAGCAGAAAACAGTGTCATTGAATGCATAAATGAAAATCTAAACAAGGGTAATTTGGTAGCAAAAACCACCCCTGGCTTTCTTCCAAAAGCACAACATATTTAAGCAGTATGGAAACAAGAAGTGGAGGAAAGGGCAGAGGCAATTAAACAGGTAAACAGATTGAATTGGGAAGCATACTGGCAGTATCTAGTGAAACCACAGAGCCAATGGATGACCATGAAATGCCTGATGAATTCCGCCGAGAAAATAGTGCCAGCACTCACCAATATCGTATTTGCAAGACAATTGAAAGCTGAAGTCGGCCAACCAACACTCTTAAAGCTGATGCTGGATATTTTCGATCTCAAGGATCATATGCAGGATTAGTCATAGACATATTTTGTTTTTGTTTTTGTTTATTTTTGCTTAAAATGAGGCAGGTCGTTTAAACCTCCTCATCTATTTTTGTAATATCTATTTTTAAGTTTCATAGATTAGTATTTAAACCCCTCTCATGCATTTAGAGAGGGGTCCAGAAATTTTATCAAAAACATTCTTCAGAACGTGCACTTATGCCCCCCACTGAGGAGGTTTTGGTAAAATTAATGGAACGAGATTTATTTTCTACTTGAGTTTAGCATCTTCTATTGAAATTGCATTTTTGTACTCTGAGTTGATGTTAAGTGATTTAAAGATAGATCCATATTGTTGGAGTATATGAGTAGGACGTATTAAAAATGGTACTTCTATCTCTTAATACCTTTTACGTGTGTATCAAGCCATAAATCATTTTCAGTTATTTATGTATGAAAGTTTCAATTCTTAGTTATCATTATTGCATTTTTGTATGATGATGATTTATTCTTTATGCTGAATATGTGAATGACTCTTTATGCGATATATCTTTCATATCGTTTCGGCTAACTTTTTATATGAAATGATCATTATCAAATTTATTCTTTTCTTATTGTGATTGAATGATCTTTATTATCAATTACTTTCATAAATCATTTTAGATCGTATATATAAACATTACTCCCAGGATAGTTTTAAAGTTTGATGTTTTCTTTGATTATGACAAATCACATATGATAGTTAGAAGATAGATTAAAATTAGAATAAGTATTCACTTCATAAAACCCCAAAAAGAAAAACATCACCCCGTTAGCACAAACATCATAAATAGATTTGGAAATTGTTCCCATCATCCCTAGTCGGAGCCACTATTCCAAACCAAAAAGGAGTTGTACTAAGGTCCGGACCGGGTGCTTATCCCCCTTGTTGGAGTCCCGATTTTTCGAGCCTTCAACAGGTTGTTACAATCTGGGTTTGAGAAGTGATGCTCTTTATCTACCCCTGTGGGGAGGACGACACTCTATATTGTATCCAACAAAAATCTTCCATTCCGCCTGTTAGCCCACTTCCCCTCCAACTGTGGCCCCACTCTGCGGACAACTGGTTTTTTTCGCCAAAGGCAAGGTGAATCAGAATGGCTCCTTGTAAATGCTGGAAATTGTAATTACTCCTACATGCAGAGAAGTCCAAATGTAGAGTTTGAGTTAACTAGTGCCAGCGTGAGTTAAATGAGTCAAGTGTGAGTTAGTTTGAGTTCAGTCTTATATTTGTTAAAGTCAAATTTAGTTAGTGTTTGCATGTTGAAGTTATTTTGAGTGAGTCGATAGTCAAAAAATGTTAAATACCCCTCACCGGGTTCATTGTAATCAATTCAAATTTGTATGATCAATATAAAAGCAACAACTCATATTTCTTTGAAAATGTCATGCGCAGTTTTAAAAGTTTACAAAAATTACATTTCAAAGTTCCTTTTTAAAAGGAGATATTAAAGGGTATGAAAAATATTTTTCAAAAGGTGAACATTATAGGAGGGAAAGTTTAAATGTTTTGAAAAACATGTTTTAAAAGGGTTATTTTTGTTAAAGGATCGAAGATTTTAAAAAATATATTAAAAAACAAAGGTGCCAAGGGTTTTATTCAAATCAGGATTTTTTTATGGTTTTGGGAGTTTTTATTGGCAAGAGAATTTAAGGCTTTACAATTGTCTGTCTGTATGCAAAGGTTTTTGTTTTGGCAAGCATGACAGTGTTTTTGGGTGAGTATTATGCCTTATTGGGGTAAATATTGAAGATCATTTTTTTTTCAGGGGCGATATGGAGAGAAGCCTCATGAAAGAAGGAAAGAAATCATAATACAAAAGAAAGACAACAGCCATGGGTCGTAAAGCTTAAGAAAAGGAATAAAAAAGAAAAGGAAAGTTTGGCACAAAGGAAAGTGATCCTGCAAGTAGAGTTTGGCACAAAGTAAAGTGACATGTAGTAGCAAGATGTATCGCAATATTTTGATTCAACTACGGATTTGAGAGTAGATGAGCAATACTCTAGGAAGATGTTGAGGCAAATTAATTACCTATCATTTAATTGTCAACCCGGGGGTTTTGTAAAACTTGCGAAGCGTGCATGCACTGTATATGCTATAAATTAACTTTCAATTTAGATCAATCTAAATACGAAACCAAATAATGACAAACCAAATTCACCTATTCTAATTCAACAATCAACTCAAAAGAAATTATAATACAATTATATTACAGCGCAGAATTGAAATCTTAATCTTTAAATCTTGCAAGAATTGAAAAGCAAACCACTCTTTCAGAAATGAAAGCAAAAACAATCATTCTTAACTTCTCACACAAGAAAAGATATGAAAGAAAATAAAAACAAATGCTCTTAACTTCTAGGTAGAAAGAAAATAAAAACAATCACTCTTAACCTCTCACACAGGAAATGATATGAAAGCAAATAAAAACAAATGCTCTTAACTTCTATGAAGAAAGAAAATAAAGACAATCACTCTTAACCTCTCACACAGGAAAAGATATGAAAGAAATAAATCTTAGTCTATGAACGTAATAAATCTTAATCTATGAAAAAAAATCTCACACTTGTAGGTGCCCAATCCAAAAGCATGAGAGATAGCAAGTTGAGAGGCTCCAAATGCAAGCATAACCAAATCAAGGTGAACATCACTAATGAGCATGGTGCCAAATCCAAATTCTATATTCAAAACATGAGCATTTCCCCAACTTTATACATGCCTTTCAAAGGATAAGGCTCTCCTATTTATACAAAAACATAAGAAGCTACCTCACTAATGGAGGTCCATTATTCTCTCCCTAGATCCCTAGAAATCTCATAGAGTTACAACTCAAATAGGTAATTATGAGACACATCTCCTCTTTGACCTTTATCCAAATCTTCTTCCATATCTTGAAGATAATTCGAATTTGAGTATTGGAGGCCACATAAGGGTGCCTTGGAAGCTTCCAAATGACCTACACATGTCATGAAACTCAAGCCACTTTTAAGTATTAGCAAGTATATGTCGTTTTTCTAAATTTTAACCATTTAATTCACTTATAATACTAGACATCATTAACTTTTGGAAAACACAAAGGTAACCCATATAATTATGAAAATGGAGGCTAATGAAAGGTTATATGTTCATGGAGTTGTGACATGTGAGTGAAATGGTGGTGATAAAGGTGAAAGTGGATGATATTTTGAATACATTTTGGAGACCCTACACAAGACAACAGAGCTTGTCGAATCCCACTCAAAGTTGGATGATGCTCATGAAGGCTATAAAAGTAAAACCCATTATGTGGACATGCATATGGATGAAGAAGACACAACAAAGATTACAGAGAAAGAAGCTAAAGCCTTTGTGTGTGAAGTAGAGCAAGAGCATATAAATGCTCAAGGACTCCACTTTAACATGGATGGTGAAGATCATTGGGAATCACACTATGACAAAGCACATGTGGATGATGATTGCAAAGTGAGATACACATTACTGAATCCACCCGCAACCAATGAGTTTTGTGAAGTTGAATTTTTTAATGAGCACAGGGATGCTTGGATAACCCACCATAGGGTGGAAGAACATTATGTTGATGATATGTGTGGTTTGTTTTTTGAAATAGGTATTGATTTTGGCAATATGGTAAGGGCCATGTTTGATGAAGAATTGAAGGTTAAAGTTGCCATTGTAGAAACCACATATGAAGTAGTTGGAACTACTCATGAAGCAGTATGTGATCTAGCAGCAGTTGATGATCAAGAAGAGGATAAAGTGATTTAAGATTTTTTGATAAGAATATCCACTGATAGCATAATAGTGGAAGACAACCTCCATGCAATGGAAAAAAGCAGAGAAGGAAGAGGTAGAGAAGCAAGCTCTCACTAAAGAGCATAACAAAGATGTTTATAACGTTAATTTTGAATCTACGAGTGTTTAAAACAGCATGGGAACTTAAGTTGAAATCAAATTTCTTGATAAGTTTGATGTAGATTTGAATATCAATGAAGAATGGATTGAGAATCCAATTGAATAGATTGATAAGATTCTTAAAGAAACAACTCAAATAAAAGAATTAAATAAAGTGGCGAACGAGAAAAAGGAGCATGATTATGATTTTACATGTAAGCCTAATGATGATATTGATTGTGCACACTACAAGAAAAATCAACAATACTTCATGATGAAAGTGAATAGAAGGACATGGATTTTTCTGAAAACAAGGATGAATGCATTAAAACCATTTTTCAGCAATGGAGTCAGGAAGAGATAAGATTTTTCTATCAAGAAATATTGGAGAAAAAAAGTCAGGAATATGAAGTGCAAGAATAAAAGCGAAGAACACAGTTTGAATACGAAAAGTTGTGGAAACCATCCATGGTTAAACAAATCTTTAAAGAGGAAGTTGTAGAAGAAAAGATCAGATTGTTTTTCAAAACAAATACAAGAGAATTCAAAGAAACATTGCAGCAACAACAACTAAAGAAATACAGAGCCTACAACAAGAATGCATAATAGAGAATGAAGCAATTTCAAGGATATATAATTTGGAAGAAACGAAAAGTAAAATGTAAATTTTTCAAAGTTTTGAGTCATTTTAGGCTTAGCTGAGACATAGACCAGCGAGCATGTTTGAATGATGATTGAGTCAATTTTTATTATAAGCCTAGCAAGTGTAGTTGAGTTATGTTTAGTCATACGATGGTAATTAAGGGGGGGTGTCGGAAATCGTAATTACTGCCACTTGCAAAGTAGTCCAAATTTAGAGTTTGATTTAACTAGTGTTAGTGTGAGTTAACTAAGTCAAGTGTGAGTTAGTTCAAGTTCAGTGTTATATTTGGTAGAGTAAAATTTAGTGAGTGTTTTCATGTTGAATTTATTTTGAGTGGGTTGCTAGTCGAAAAAGGTTAAATACCCCTCAGTAGGTTCATCATAATCAAGTAAAGTTTATGTGATCGATAGAAAATCATAAACTCATATTGTTTTGTGTCTGTGTCAATTTTGTGCCTTTCCTCCTTTGCCTTTCCAACAGTAAACGTAGCCCATACCAAATCCTTTCACTTACAAGGATGCCCATATGGTGGATGCTTTTTCCTCCAACATTGTCACATACCAAGAATACTTTCCTAAAATCTACATGGGAAGTGAGCCAGGGATCGATGACATGCCCTTTTCTCCCTTTGCTTGGTGGTTAATCCATTCAAGGACATTGAAACAATCATCATAAGTCGTAGTGAGTCGATGCTCAAGTTCTCTCCTATACTCCATTGATAGAAATATCACCTTGGCCTCTATAGCCAATTCACTGACATGTTTATGATGAGTTGGTGAGATAGTTGATACATGACAGAAAGCCTCTCTGTGAATGTACACAAGTACTAGAACTTTTTGTTTTCCATTAGTCACCTCGAGAGGAGGAAGGAATATTCGAATGAATATGCCTATTTGAGGATCGATTACCATGTCCTTAGATGCCACTCCTTCCTTGGATTCATTACCAAGTTGTGAAGAAGGGGGAATGGTAACCTCGTTAAGAAAGCATTGAATTGTTCCATCTAAGTAGACCCTTAGCCTACCAGGAATCTTAGCTACTATGAATTAGTATCTAAGCTATGAGAGGGGTAGGTATACAAGTATATAATTACAATATTTCATAGTGCTATCTATGAAGTAATTTGGGTGAGGTGCATTCTTGAATACAAGGGGAAAAGAAAAGGTGTACCTATAACTATCAAGTGCAACAATCAAAGTTTAATGAAAATAGTCAATAATCAAATTTACCATGCAAGTTTAAAACACATTGAATCTTAACATCATTTTGTCTCAACATTATTTTTTGAAAGAGAGTAGTCAATTAAAAGAAATTGATTTGATGTTTTGTAACATAAAAGAGAACATGGTTGATATGTTCACTAAAACTTTGAAAAATAGAAATATTGTAACATGCATAGATATGCTAGGAGAACATGGTTGATATGTTCACTAAGCCTTCGAAAAAGAGAAAGATTGTAACATGCATAGATATGCAAGGGATCATAGAGATTTTCTAGGCAATATTTAATTGCATGCAATTTTATAGTGTTATCAAAATATTTTGATGTTGTTATAGTGTAGGGAAATCATTGATAGAAACTTTAAATGGAAGTAAGAGATCTCATTTAGATAGATCTATTTTTAATGATATACATCAATCTTTTGGAAAACTTACATATATCCATGTACATTTCCCTATTCAATATATGAAATAGAGAGCTAGCACTTTCAGCATGTAGTTACATTCACAATGCAAGTTTAATTTCTCTTTAACTTAAGTTGCTAAATCAAATAACAAATGTAGTAGAGAATCAAGTAAAAACCCGTCTTTTCTAGCCCTCTCATCTTGTGTGTTTTCTAGTTGTTGCAAAATATATAACCCATGGAGATACCTATAATCCAAAAAACATCAATGGGCATTAGAGTAACATTTTTCTAACTTTTTTCAAGATGTAGTAAGAAAAGAATTATAATTTTTCATGATTGCATCCATCCCTCTTACTCTAATGAAGCATATATAAGCTTTGCAATCTAGAAGTGCAATATAAAGACAAGGTTTACACATATTGTGCATGAAAGTGGCAATGTTGTTTGTGTCATTCTCTTGGAGGTTTAGCCATACTTGATACAACTAGAATGCAAGAGAATGCACATTTAAGGAAACATTAATGAATATATGCATGTGCAACAACAAATTGTCTCTAATGATTGTTATAACTCAAATAAGTAGTGCCTCCAAGTCCTACATGCGGTCTAGATAAAAACCATGGAACTAGTGATTGTATTGCACGTGGTCCTTGAACCAACATGAGTTATTTTTCATTTCTACGTGAAAAAAATTCCACCATCTCCTTGGGTCAAGGAAGATGAGGTATCGTGAGAAATTATCCAAAGAAACCCTTCGTTTTGGGGTTAAAAATCATTTCCTAACTAGAAAAAAACCATCACTAATATTGTACAAAGTAAATGCAGTGAACCTATGATCTCCAACCCCACCCATTGTGTTATAGGAGAAGTCCACCTACAATAACACCAGAACACTCATTGCTCCCTTCTGTGGTTTCCAAAAATTCTAGGAAGATATGTTGTCCCATGACCATTATTTATACCATAAATCAAAGACTACATGACCATTATTTGCACCAAAAAAAAATAAAAAAAATAAAAATCTTTATTAATAATTTGTTTGATTTTCGTGTCTTTGGGGTGATGGTGGTTCTCAATAATAGTGGAGGAAAGAAGAGGGTACATGAGTACAACAAATGGAGAATGAAGGTTGAGAAAAACATGACATACATATCACAATTGCGACAATTTAAAGTGGTTTTGAACAATTAGGTACTCTTTCCTTTATTATACGCCTTTAATGGGATGGAAGAAACCACTGTCTAACTTATGTTCTCGAATTGGGTAGAAGTATTATTTCTAAAATAGTGGATTTGGATGACCAAGTATTAGGTTTGACCTTTCCTTTATTACACGTCTTTGGCAAGATGAAACTAATCATTTTCTTGTTTATAGTCTTTGAATTGGCTCAAATAATTCTTCCTTCATACATGAATGGAAGTTCACCATCTCTTAGTTGGAAGAGAAGGAGAAGGTGTCTTGGGAGACTATTTGTGCCAATGCCTTATCATGGGGTCCATGTCCTTTAGCCAAAAGGAAAATATCATTGAGATTGTACAAAGATGATTGAGCTGAACCGATGACCTGAAACTCGTGATCTTAAATCCTACCCTCCATGTTGTAAGAGGAGTCTACATGCTCAGATATCATAGCATATTATTCCCTTCTATTTTTGCAAGCAAGACTAGGAAGATATGTTGTTCTATGACCGTTGTATGCACCAAAATTCAAAGAAATACCCTTTTATAATGCCCTATTGCATCTTCAAGGGTTTCAAAAACAAAGGATGTACTTTAGGTTAATAGAGGAAAGGGGAAGCACATGCCATAATGAGTAGAAGATAGATGTTAAGAATTGCATGTTATACACTTTACATCTATAGTATTCAAAACTCAATAGTATTAGATGAATGAATATTAGAAATTTTTTTATTATATTTTATGTTATATATTTAATGATTATCATAACCACATTAATACAAGTGATTGATATACACCATAGGCATCAAATTAGCATAGAGTTTAACATCTAGTTTTGATATGGATGATCTTCTATAACTTGAATCCATCTTCACCAGAAAAATACAACAATATAAATTTATAGAGTTAACTGAATTCAAACACTTTCCTTTAATTTTTTGCATTTATCTTGTGGTCCATTTGTGCATTAAAAAATAATGCTAAACATTTCAATAAAATTTTGTCTCCTATATAAGTAAAGCTACTTGAAAATCGATTCCAAACACAAAAACAAAATAAAATATACAACAACCTTGGCCTTTACTGATTATAGTGATATCCACATCACATCACTTTATCCTGCATTCGCATCACATCACATCCGATTATGAAAACGATAAATCCATACTCCAAGATTGAATGGATGAATGACATAGAGCAACGGATAACTAAAATACACCAGCTAATTTTTAATCCATTTGAAACAAACACATGATTATATTTTTATACTACATATTAAGTTTCAAACTTACAACATTAGGGTTTCAAACACTCATTGCATCGTGTTGATGTGCCACTTGGAATGTGAAGGTTCGAAGCTGAGTGGGTGGCTCGAGCGAGTGGTGGCTCGAGTGAGTGGGTGGCTCGAGTGCACTATTGGAAGAACATATGAAATCAACGCAGACATCCAATGAACTCAGTCACAGAATGATACCAAATGAACTATCAAAATGTAAATAATTTTCAATAAATGATAAAGCTAGCAATGTTTTATGAATAATTTTTTTAATAAATTTTAAAAATAAGATTGTATCAAAGAAACTAAAATTTTATTGGCATGTCTTCCTTATTATCCGTTTCCAGATTATGAAATTGTGGCCATTCATAATTTAATATTTTGAAATTCCTCAAACTAAAGTCCAATATAAACCACACTTATAACTTAATAATTTATACATATTTTTTAATTACAAATCTAAAATTTTATTTTTATATTTTTAAAATATTAAAACTATCCATATTTAACTATTTAACCAAATATGAAGGTATTTGTGCAGTGAATTTATGATTCATGAATGCAAAAAATAAATTACATATATTACAACACAAATTTTATAGGCAATGTAGAATAACATATAAAATACCAGCGATGAACTTGTTCTTCCAGATCTGTCATATAAAGAGTTTTAATCAATGTGGAATAACATATAAAAGAGAAGTGATGAACTTGTTCCATATCGATCATATAAAAAGTTTTAGTGATAAAGTTACACATCATCAAGTATGATTAATTTTATTATTTTGAAGATGGAAACGTCAACACTAAAACTACTGTGATACATCCCGAAACACAATCTCACTTATGAGAGGAAAATGAAAAAGGAGAAGAAAATGATGGTGATTTTATATGTGTAAACATTCATCCTGAATATTACAAGACAAAACTATTGTGAAATAACACATTTATAATAGTAAAATGTGTTTTCTCATATATGAAAAAAGAAATATATGACGTGTGTTCCATACATAGCCAAGCATGATAGATAAAGAAGAGAAGACCTGACAAATGAGCCACTATCAGCCTCTAGCGGAGCCTTAAAAAAAACTATCTGAGTTGTTTCACCCTCACACATGGCCTTAAAAAGAAACTGAGTTAATTCAGTAATAGGAGGAATTAACTCAGATAGCCTTCACGAAATCAGAGATGCGTTTCATCAATAAGGTAGCCTTCTTGGACTTAGATTCAAGAGATGAAACACGTGATTCTTTCCTTCAGTCATAACGACGTCAACATCTTTGTCGGCTTTCTTTAGCGCTTTGTAATACAAAATACCATACCCCGATCTCTCAGGAAATCCCTTTCTGCCACAAATATCAACATTTGAGGATACACCAGGGTGGACAGAGCCCGATAACTGGGTCCATCTGGGATAGAGCCCGAGAACAAGGTTCCTCTGGGTTGTAAAAGGGTGGTCTACAGTGATTAAATTTGAAGTGCAGGTTTTAATTTGATTTAGAAAGTCACACATTTATGTAGCACTTCCATTATGAAAAGCATAAAAAAAGGAGCAATTCAATTGACAATAGTAAATTATTTTTTATTTTTTCATAAACAAAAATATAATTCTATGTCAAAGGTTGCATTAATAAATGCATTACTCTTACACATGTGTGATTGAGAAATTTAACCACATAAGATTAATGGATAGCGAGGAGACCTATATCCCTCCTCTAGTTCAGAGAAGATTAATTTTGTAGGAAATTTTTGTGACCAGAACGTTCAAGCCAATATACAAGTAGCTCAATCAAATTTAAGTTTATTGCATTAATGAAAAAATTCAGTAAAATACTAAACAGGTTTAGGATTCAACTGAAGTGTGTACAAAGGTGTATATGTTTTTGGTATCTCCTTTTTTAATATGAAAACATACCAGGAATTGGGAATCCTCAAACAAATCAAGTCGAGTATATTAGGAAGCCTGTTGAATGCCCTCCTCTCCAAGCATAAATCGTGCTTAAACTTTGCTTGACAGGTGTTCGCTGAATGATGAATCTATGTTCATCTCGAGCTTAAATCGTCATCAAACTTTGCTTTGGGCAGCCTTCAAGGACAACCCAATGAAATTACAGAGCTAATACATGGCTCATATTGACATCTAGTGGCTCTCAATTGAAACTACCAAATGTAATGGTATCAAAGGGTAATTGTGACATAACAATTAATAAGAACTTCCATGATATGCACAATTAGAAAAAACAACTCAAAAAGAAACTATTGTTTTTGAAATGGGAGCAACTCAGAAACTACAAATGTAATGGTATCAAAAGGTAATTGTGACATAATAATTAATAAGAACTTGCATCATATGCACAATTAAAAAAAAAAAAAAAAAAAAACTCAAAAGGAAACTGTTGTTTTTGAAATGGGATTTAAGTTTTAACATGAAAAGAAATTTACAAATTCAACATTCTTAAAATTCTAATTTGAGAAAATATGAAATTTAAAAAAAAATTGACAATTTGACCGCCTTCTTAAAAAACTTTAAAATATTATTCCAATTTTTTTTAAATGACAAAAATCAATTTTTAATTTTTTTTGACTGGTAAAATTTTCTCATTCCTTCTCTGACGTGCCAAAGACCCTTTGAAGGACTCTGACGTATTCAATTTTGATCCCTGGACTGGTCTACGTCCGCTCCCACAGGAAGAGATGTTCCATATTCCATCTACCCTCTTAACAAAACCCTCTACCTTCGCCCCCAATTCAGATTCGATTCGTTCTTCTCCACCGAAGAAGGGGTGAACAAGAATGGCCCCTTGTAAACACACGCCATCCTGATCCCTCCAAATAGATTTCTTCAAACTCATTCATCTTTGCGGCGAATGTGTCAGGTCCCTTGAATAACTCTTCTAATCCAAAATCAGTTAAACAGTCGGATTGTGAGGAGAGAAAATTGCAGTAAAGAGATGATAGATGGTTTAGAATACACAAATTTTCGGGTAAAGTACCTGCATCTCTTACAAAACAATGCGATCGCAGGGATCTCTCATCCTAAACTCGACATAGAACAAGTAGAGTTTCCAGCTTCTGCACACTCAACATGATTAACATCTTCCAAAGGCAGTGGGGTCCAAGTCGCCGCGCGTGATTAAATCATTCACAAGTAGGTCAGGCCATGACTTGGAGAAATTAACAGTTTCTTTAAAATTACGTAGTTTGAAGGGTTGAGTTGAGCTACAATTAGAATGCCCATAATCGTTGCGATAGTTTTGTCTTACCCTTCCAGAGAGTTTCACTCCCATCGTTGTTTTCACAGCGGAAGTTTTGAAGACATGATGCTGTAGGGAAGGAGATTTTGACCTTCTCCTGAGATTTTTCTTACTCATATTGGTTTGAGACTCGTTCACTGTTAATAGCTTCTTGCGCAAATGAGTGTTCTAGTTATTGATTTCGTTGTCGATTAGCCCAGGGAGTTGTCTAGCTATCAGCGACCATATGCAATCCTTTATAGAGACATTCTTCCCATCTATTCAAGTAGAGAGTAAAGCAGGTTTCGACAGCACCTTCATCGCTTTCTCTACGTTAAAATCATTTTTCCATTAACAGGTTCCCCGTTTTCCTTGTATTACCACAATTCAATTATTTCAAAATTTTCACAGGCCCACTAGTCAGTTTGAAATCAGAAGCGCCATTGCCACTTTCAATTATTTCAAAAAATTTAAGCGCTATTGCTCAGTTTGAAATCAGAGGCACCATTCTCACTTTCAAAATTGGTAGGAAGAGGTACCATTAAATAGTTTGAAATGGAGTTGTCTATAATGCCATTTTTTGGAGATTCTGGTGACGGAATTCGGTGGAAGAAATGAGGTTAAATCTTGATTTTTAGCAGTTAAAATGGTTTTTTAACTGAATATTTAGATTCAGCACCTTGAAAAACCTCTGGACCCTTTGATTGTGCAAAAACTAGCTATGAGATTCCAATAAATTGCTGCCAATTTTGACGGACTCGCCCCAAAAGCTTTCAAAAAATCTCATTATAGATAACTACATTTAAAATCCTAAATGATGCGATGGGATTGAACATCGACGTCTCATCCACGCATTAAATATATGCGCACAATCCTAAATGATGACATGACATTGAATAGTGGAGCTTGCCGGAGGTAGAGTTATCGAGTTGCCGGAAAGCCTATGGATATGTATGGCTCTCATGGATATGTAGTGTGCAACCTGCCTTCTGATGGATGCATGAGTGTACCATAACATGTACTTAGAGCTTATTAGAGCTTATTAAATAATCTATAGGGTTGGAAATAAGGCTGGCCTATCTTAATCACACCAAAGAAAAAGAAGGTTATGTCTTAGTTTAGTGAGATTGTTTTTTTCTGTAAGAGGTATAGAAATTTTGGTTGTATTTTGAAAAAATTTAGCAGGGATTTTTGTAAATTTAATTTAATACTCTTGAACTTTAAGATTTTAAGTGTGAAGTTTTTGATAGTATTGAATCCATTTTCATCATTGAAAACATGATTTAAACACTAACTCTACAATATCGATTTTTTCTTTATTTTTTTATTGTCTAGACAAATCCTCCCCTCCATAAACGACTGAAAAATAATCTCTTTTAAAAAATTAAGTTAATTTGCCTTTCGAAACCAAAATAGAAAATTTCTAATAAAATGTTTGTATTTAAGTACATCGTAGGTTTGTACTAATGATAGTAATAATAAAACCTAATGATCAATAATTTTTATTTTAAAAATATAATATAATTAAAATCATGTTATTATTGTAATTTTATATATCATAAAATAAAGTTATTATTTTAGCTTCATATATTTTCGAGGTATTTTCTTAATTATAGATAATTTAAAATTCCGTAAGTTTTAGATTTCTTGAAACTTTTAATAAAACAAAATCTTTTATTTTATAAGTTCAAATTTTTTTGAAACATTTAATATAACAAAATTTGTAATTTTGTAAGTTGCATGATCATGTGATTTATGTTTTTTTAAATGAGATTTTTATGGTATTTAAAAAATTATTTATTTATTTTAAGGTTTTATTAAAATTTTATTAATTTATAAAATATATAAGAAATAATGTAATGATTCGATTTCTTCAAAATAAATAATTATTATATATATATATAAATATATATATATATATATATTAAAATGTAAATAGTTAGTAATTTTAGATTATTATGTATTTATAGAAATTTATGGAATAAAGTTTTTATGATTTCGAGAATAAACATTTTATAAATGTATTTGAATTATAATTCTTATTCTAAATTACATTAAAATTTTAAAAAACATTATTTCCAAAACTATATTCAAATATCTGGGTGACCTTTGGTTTTCGGCTTAGGGTTTTTTCTTTTTTCAATTCTCTTCATGTTTCCTATTTTTTAAACCCTGGATCTATTAAATTTCTGACTTCTGCAAGCTTTCAGGTAATTTTAGCAAGTCACAAGATCCAGTCGCGATAAAAGTGACACTTTTTTCCGAGATTTACCGATCGAGATCCACGTAGAAGAAATCACACTTTTTGGCCCAAAAAGTGCGATCTAGAGGCCAGAGTGCACTTATCAGCCCAAAAAGTGCGATCCCCACTGGAAAACACGTCAGTACCTATGATTTCAGGGTTTTAGGGTTTTTCTCAGATCTGTTTCTGGATTTCGCAGAGAGTTGCTTGTTGGGTTGTCTGACCTTTGTCTCATCCCGCTTAGGTCTTGATCTGCTTTGATTTACTCGTCGAAGTCGAATTTAGGCCCCCCAAGGCTTCTAGTACGCTTCCACCTTTTTAGGAGGAGTTTATCTCAGTGAATAGTCTGAGTTTCTGCAGCGCTTTCAGCCACATTTTCCATATTTGTACCCTTCTAACTCAGATCTATTACGATAGGTTGTTACCATTCATAGTTTCACATTTAAACTTGTTTAGTCATTGGCCTTAGGGTCCCATCGATTGCCCTAGGTGTTTAACCCATCTCCCTATCCTTTTGCAGTGATCTTCCTCTTTGGTTTTTTGTTGTTGTTGCACCACTTTCCAGCAGATTAGTGTCACTTGATCCCAATCACACCAACATCTAGATCTCTTGACCATTTTAGTGTATTTTTCGTCGATTTAGCCACCAACCAACATAGTGTTTGCAAACTCAGTTTAGGTGGGGTTTAGTTAATCATTTTACTATTCATTTTCTGTTGTTAATTTCAGTTTATTTTCGGAAAGATTCTTTCCTTTTTTACAAACACGATCTAGGCTTAATCAATAAATACACTTGCACACACAAGCACACCTTAAGCGAAGGGCACTTGGTTTACACCACCAAGCCAAGACTTAACATAATAAATTTATCTCCCCTCATCGAGACAAAGGCAATTCACCTATGGGAATTATGGAAAAGATTGAATATGACCCAAATTGTTCCTCTCGGATTGCTAGATGTTGAGTTATGAAGCTAGACGTCGTTATAATCCTTTTGGCTGGGAGGGAAGCTCATTCTTCACCGGGGATGTATGGGTATGGTATCAATATTGGATGGTTCATAGAAGGTTGTTCTCCCTTCACCATTTCCGTGTGACATGTGTCTTACCACCATTGCACCACCAAGGCATTTGTCGTGGAGATTATTAGGCCTTCACACCCAGTTTCCGCTTGGGCATATTACCACTCCTTGTTGGGTTTGAGTTCATAGCCCTTCGATTCACCATGCTAAATCTTCTATTCGTTCACCCAATTCCTCATCTGAGTCCGAGCCTCCTTCGCCACATATCGTCACCATGTTTGGACCCACAGCTGGTGCAGGAACCCAACCTGGTGTTGGCTTCGGTTCTACCCTAGTGGTCACATCAAGTGGAACAATCTCAAGAACCATTCCAGCAGCCCCCATGCTCCCCTTTATGGCTGGGTTAAGTCTACCAGATTTTAACTAGTTGATAAATGACCCGATACACCATGATGTTTGTTGGCCCTCTATGCTCACTAAGCTTTCCTCAAGCATCCCGATGTTTGAGGGTAATGCGGAGAGGATCCTACCAACCATGTTCGATCCTTCCACATGTGGTGTTTGTCCAACTCCATTACCAATGACTCCATTCGTCTTCGGCTATTCTAATGCACGCTCACTAGAGACGCTGCAAAATGGTATGTAGACCAACCCACCACATCTCATTTCATTTTCGCAACACTTGCTAAAGTGTTCCTTTCATATTTCTAGTTACCTCTCTCGTACGACACTGGTAAAGAGCTATTGACCTCATTCCGTCAGTCCTCTGCCACTCACCTATCTAACCATGTTCAAGAGTGGCTTTGAAGGAGGAGAAAATTTCTTACCCCGCCCTTCGAAGATCGTGTCTATCTAGATTGGTTTCTTAGGATCCTTTTAGCACCCATTGGCAAAGATGTTGCGTCCCATTTTCGTCAGACCGAGGAATAAGCTCTCCAAATTGCTCTGAGGTATGACCTGATTTATGCGCAATCTGGTTATGTCTATATCGTCATTGTATACCGCCCTTGTCCTAGAAGTGCCAATGCACCAGGGGCATCTCACATCGTCGACAGTGTCATTGGAACCCTTTCACGCCCTTCGCCATATACTCAACAAATTTATGGCTATCCATCGGGGGGCACCAGTTCCTCCAATACTTATGCCCCTCCTGCTAGCAACATGTTTTCAGGGCCCCAACCTGTCTATCAAATTGTTGCTCCTCCTTATGCACAGCCTAGCGCTCCAGCCCCTCAAGAATTAGTGACTCAACCTCCCATGCATCCTCAACCCCAGCAACCACTGCCTCCTCACAGTCAGGTGTTTGCACATGAGAGTGCGACCAATCGCCAAAATTCGAATAAAAAGAATAAGGGGAAGGGTAACAAGGGTAACCAGGGTAATCAAGGTAATCAACCTAATGAACCCCAGGGGAACCAGCCTAACACTAACAACCAGCAACAAGGCATCCAACCCAAGTAGAATAAGGACGAAAAATACGTGTGCATGTTGTGGTGTACATGTCCAATATACACGTGAGTGTCCTCTCTTACCCCAGATGCACCAAATGTGGCAATCCCAGGCAGCTTCTAAAGGTCAATAATCGCCTCAGAATGCTGCACCATCTCAACCAGAAGTGCTCACAAATATTTTCCCTCAACAAGGATTTGTTGTTGCTCAACCTCAACAAGGTCAAGTAGCACATCCCCCCCAACTTTCTGGTCCTGGTGACTACTAGATCCTTATGATGAACTCTGATGAGGTTAATCCCTCTGATTTCAACCTGCAAACTCAGTCACGTCAATATGACAAGCCATCGACTTCGTCCACCACTGATTCCAAAACCAAAGCATCTACTAAGCCTCTTCTGACACCAAATGATCCATTATAGATACCTCAACCTAAAGTTGAGGCCATTCCCAAGATCCCAAAGGGACCATTACACTATAATGCAGCTTCTAACCGAGCTTCCCGTACATCTAGTATAGTAGATGACTTGGCATAATCACCTGTTGCCATGTCAATGCTGGAAGTCCTCCAGTCATGCCCCTCTCAAAATAAAGCTCTACTAACTGCCTTGGCTGAAGTAGATCCTTATGATGATCATCTGATTGTCTTCCTAATTGATACATCATAACATCCCCCATTGCCTTCATCCATTGCTTTCTAGATACCAGTCCGAGTCCGGAATGCCATCATCTCCCAATGCATTATTAACGAAGGCCCATCCACCTTTATGATTTCTGCTGCCATTTGGAAACAACTCAAGTCACCTAAATTTTCACCCTCCACCATCACTTTGAATGCTTGGGACAGACACTCCTCCCAACCCCTTGGCATGTACTGCAACTGTCCAGTGACCCTTGCAAGCAAGACTGTCCATGTCGGCATTGAAGTCATTGATGCCACTTTGGATTACAAAATTCACTTAGGTTATAGTTACACATATTCCATGTCACCCGTCGCATCTGTGGTGTTTCACAAGATGTGCTTCCCCCGTGAAGGGAAGATCATCATCATCGATGAGTTGAATTACTACGAGCCGACATCTGTAACTAGAGCCCAGGGCGTATAGCTCAGTGGTAGAGCCTTAGTGTCGCAGGTTCAACTCCTGCTATGCCTAGCGGGCGGGATAGTTCGAAAGGGACAGCCATTGGCTAGGCAGGAGCTGGCCCATGGACCCACATGTATTATCCTCATTAGCATGTGGTATCACTATCACTTGGTAAGCTAGTGCCTTCCGCCCTAACCTTTTGGGCTGGGTTGATAGTAGGCCCCATGGACCCACATGCTCCTAAACGGCTTATGGAGTCGATTGATCTTGGCAAGCCTGCTTCCATCAGCGCCTAACCATGATGGACACCCTTAGCAATGGGGCTGAGAGTCATGTCTGTCCCCTCCACGCCCACACGTTCGTTTACCACCGTGTGGTAAACCTCCCACTAAGGCAAGGTAGTCCCCTGGCTCCCTAACATCAGCCCTGATGATAGCTTATTGGTACTACCCTTTAGAGAAATTGGAAGGGGAATAGTCATTGGCTTGGAAGGTCAATGGTTGGGTGGATGAGCAGGCCCCATGGACCCACATGCCCTTTATCCTGTTGGAGCTTGTGGAGTCATTGGAGTTTGGCAAGCTTGCTTCCATCAACCCTAACCCTTCCTGAAATTACCTGTTAGGAGTGTGTGTAATGGTAAATTTTTCCTTTTTCTATACCCACCCCATGCTCAATTTGGTAGGCCCTTTCTCTCCTTGTTGAAGTTTCGGTGAAGCGCTTTCATGCAAGGAAATTCAACCAACAAACTCCCTGCAGTGATCTCTGACTCATTCCCTCCTAATTGATAGCTCAACAATAAGCCTTCTCTTAAATAGAGATAGGAACAAACATGTACCTCGCCCCAGGTGAGGAGGTTAGGAGTTTTTGGTCAATTTTGCAGGGGTTAATATCCCCATCAAGGCCAAAGGCTTAAGGCTCAAGGTTCAAGGTTCAAGGAGGGGCCCCATCAAGGATGGGTGTCTAATGAGCCCCAAAAATGGGTAATTATATGGTCTCACTTTACCTCTTAATTTGAATTAATCCACCATTCTCATTAGTTTATTTCATGTTTTTTATCATATTTATTCAAATAGAGTGAATTGGGTTAGTCATTATGCCAACAAGTCTAATGTGTGTTTTATGCAGAGTTTTGGTTAATTTTGAGACAAAATCAAAGGTTTAATGAGCACTTGGCAGCCAAATTTGTGGAAGAACAAGGGAGATGATTTGTAGGAGGGTGTCCCCTTCATTTATGAGCCCTTACCTCGAATTATCCATCAAAAACTCAAAGCACAAAGCCAAGGGGCAATCAAGCAAGTCAAGTAGGATTGTTGTTATCTTCAGTTCCAGGAAGCTGAGTTCCTTGATTTTATGAGGACTGTTGGAGGTCCCTATTTGTATAAATAAGAAGGCTTAGGGCCTTGGTTTTATTTGTTAGATTTTAGTCAGTAGGTTAGCTATTGAACAGTTTATTTTCGCACTTTAGTGCAGCTCTGCATTCAACGCATTTTCGAGCTCTTTCTGCAAACAGTTTTGTGACATGACTATTATTTTTTTATCAATGAAGATGAATTCCGCTTTGCACCAGCTCTAAGATTTCTTAGGAGGTTGTAGCTCTTGGGGTTGGGCCCAACCCAAGTGCCCAGTACCTCCTTTGTGTATTTTTATGTGTTCTTATTGCATTCATAGAACAATTTCTGTTATATAGGTTAAATATTGCTTTGTTACTTAGGTTGTTGTTGGTGATTAAGATAGTTGTTCATGCTTCAGGTTGATTTGATAATTTGATAACAGAAAATATCCACAAAAGGGCTACCAAGCAATCCTTGATTTCCTTTCTCCCTCCTTGGGACCATGAATTGAGACCAAGGCACACTTGCTACCACAAAAACATTGTTTTTGCCTTCTAATGCAATTGCTAGTGTTGGGTTTTAAGTTGGAAAAGTTGATATCAGTTGTGTGTTCATCCTTAGATCTGTTCTTGATCAGTTTCCATAACTTTCTTGCGTAATTTCCTGTCTATAAACTTATGTTCATCATGTTTCTGGTTTTTAGGTCAGATTAGGTCAAAATAGATAAATCTCTGTTTTTTTTAGCCTTTTCTTCGATCAGTTTTTGAAAGTAGTGTGAAAAATACCTGTAAGACACTCCAACATATCCTTTCTCCATCATACAATCTGCTCCCACCTCTCTCTCAAGATTTCCTTCACCCATTCGCCATACCTTCCCAACTCACCCTAATTTCTACAGTTTTGTGCAACATTGCTTCCTTCATCCTTGAACAGATCCAACCATCTTCATCACTCCTGAGCTTCATCTACCAGATCATAGATCCCTTAATATCCTTTTCCATCCTTCATTTCCACTTTCCCACCTTTTTTTCACCATCAACCCTATAAAAACCACTTTCGCCCTGTTCATGTAGAACTTCCTGTAGATCCCCTGCAAACTTCCTGTAGAAGTTCACGCGAGCAATTTTTCGAGATTTGATCACTGTGGAATTCTCCAGAAGGGTGCCAGGGACCCCTTAGGTTCTCTTCTCACCTTCCCAACCTCCTGCAAATTCCCACTCCATTTCCTTTCACCAATAAACCTCTGCATAGTAAAAAATAGTTAAAACACATGCATAATAATTATGCATAACATTGATCAAAAATACAAAAAGATGATTCTTAAACATTTTCCTTCAGAAGTAGCTTAACCACATGCATCTTACATTTTCAAAAGTCAATGGAATCCATTTCAGCAAATTTCATCTCTTTTATTGCACATGTAAGGTTAGTCGGTAAAACTAGGGTTTGCATTTCCTTTCAGCTTCTATCTCCTTTCTGCAAGTAGACTAGCCTCTTTTGAGTTAGCTTTCATCCATCACAGTTAAAAGCTTCTTCTAAGAAGTCATAGAAGTTGGCTTAAGCTCCTAGCGAACTTATGCCAGGTAATCAAGTGACAACCTGCAATAATAGCTAGTACTTGTGCATACAGCATCGTCGCTTCCAAGTTTGTTACGAACTACCGGGTTGATAAAAGTAAAGAAGGGAGTCCCAGGAGTTGCAGCATCATTGCTGCAATACTAGAGCCCACCATCTTTTTGGCGCCGTTGGCGGGAAGCGTCAGAATATTTGTGATTATTGCTTTTCTTCTCTTTTCTACTGCAACATTCTGCTAAGTAGTTTATTTCAGCCAGAGTAGAGTAGTTGTTTCATTTCCATTCTGTAATTTCATTTCCGAAAAAGTAGATTAGACATTTCCTGCTTTCATTTCATTTCAGCAAACGTAGATTAGCATTTCAATTCTGCAAATGTAGATTAGCATTTCCATTCTACAATTTCAATTCTGCAAGCGTAAATTAGCCATTTCCTACTTTCATTTCAATTCAGCAATTTTCATTTCAACAAGGTTTATTTTAGTTAGTTGCAATTTGTTGTTCAATAAATTTCAGTTTTGCAGATACAAGCAAAAAAAAAAAAAAAACAAAACAAAAATCAACCAAAAAGATTTCCTTTCATGCCTCGTAGGAGTAGAGATAATTCAGAAAAATGTTTGCACAACACCCCCACTACTTCACACAACCAACCTTCTCTCTTCTTCGGTGGCTGCAATCAAGAAACACCCTTAGGTAATAGCTAGACATATTTGAAGAACCTATAGGGGAAGAAGAAGAATAAAACATTCCTCTGGAGCCCATGGCTAAAAACGGAAATGTTGGGAGCAGTACCTTTTCTTCCAACTCATCCCTTTATGTTGGAAAAGGTGAATGTGAAAATATGTTGGAAAATTTCAAGAGCGAGATGAGGCAGTTTCTTGCCATGCAAATGGATACCTTGCGGATCCAAAGGAAGCAAGAGGAAGCCGAAAGGGATTTGGCCATCTTTTGTCCTAGGTGCACTAGAAAGCATCCTAGGAACGAATGTCCATTGCACTCCATAGAAGTGTGTTTTGTATGTGAAGAACACCATCCTACGAATCAGTGCCCTTCCTTGTCCGGAATTAAAGCTGCATATCAAAGGGCCAAAGGCACCACTGAACCACTCTACTTCATGAACCAAAGAAGGCCACATGGACCCAGACCTTACCAGCAGGGAATGCAAGGGACATCTTAGACCTATTACAACCCCTATCAAGCCACTTCCATACCTTCTTGGGGTCCCCCTACTCATCCTTCTTGGTCCACACCTCCTCCTTGGTCCTTCACATCTCCATATTATGCCCAACTAGTTGCTCATCCATTTCACCCCTATGCTAAGCCACAGCCTCAGTGGAATGCACCTCATCAGGGGTGGACGCCCCAATACAACTCTCCTCTTGCTCCTTTTCCTCCACCACCTGCTCAACTACAACCATCGCTTCCTGCTCCACCAAGGCAACCCCAAATGCCTGCTCAATCGAATCTAAACCCAAATAATAAGCAGGCTCAGCAAGTATATAGTGGGAAACCACCTGCTCAACCACAACCCCATCCACATCCATCTTAAATATACACCCCCACTCAACTACCTGTACCACCATTTCAAAACCCGCACTTTGGAGTAGCTCAACCCAATTACAATGTTGAGGCACAGCATGTCCAAACAACTCCTCTTGAGCTCAATGATATTCACCATAGCTCAGGAAGAGTATTGCAAAAAAGAGATTATATTGAAAGAATTGAAGGACCACATCCAACAAAAGAAGATTCAAAAGAGGAGATTAAAGGACCATGGGCTGCACTTGATGAAGAGAAGACATCAAAATCAGAGATCGAGAGAGATCCCTCATGGTTATCATCAAATCCTCCATGTATTCAAGAGAAAAATCAGCAAAAAGAGGAATATGTGAAGGTCATGATAGAAGAAGACATGAAGAATGATACAAATCAGAAAAAGGACCAAGGAAATCATTGCTATATTGAGATATGGTTCCAGACGGTCACTAATTTTCAGCAGTACTCTCTTCCTCAACTATGCTTGATCCCTTCAAAGTCAAATCATTTGGTCTCTGGAATCCGGATACCTGTCAAAGCATGCATTTCAAGCCTCCGCATCATTTTGTCTATCATCTCGATGTGCACATGGCTCCATTGGAAGTATTCTTATACTTGAAAATGATTTTGTTTTTCAAGTAGGGTAGGGTAGAAAAAAAAATGAAAAATAAGAGAAAAATAAAAATCTAAGGTGAAAACCTCCTCAGAGGTGCCTCAGATTGGCTCATTGATTGAAAACCTCCATGAGGTGGTCAATGGGTTAGAAAGAAGAGAAAAGAAAAAGAGAATAATATCCCTGGGTGAAAACCTCTCTTGGAGGCGCCCATGGTAGGCAATTAGGGTGAAACCTCCTTGAGGCGCCCTAGTTGTTTTCAAAAAAAGAAAAAATGAATTTCCGGTTGTATTTCAGGTTTGCAGAACTTCAGGAAGTAGCAGCAGGTGCCAAGAAAGCTCTGAAACCAATAACAACACCTATCCTACCTTCCCTCGCCCTTCTCCATCATTCTTGACATCCTTTCCACCTCACTGTGCTTCTTTTCTGAACACTGTGTTTTCTACAGGACGATCCTGTAGAAATTACAGAGAGCTAGAAATGGACATCAAAATCGGTTTGAGGAATAGAGAAGCTTCATAAAGGGTTTATAAATCCTCCTACAGTCTTCAAACCCCTCTTCCATCATTTCCATGCCTGCATCACACCCCAAGCTCATTTTTCTTACTGTCCAAAAAACTGCAGAATGCTCTGATACAAAAATACATAGAGCAAAAATTTCTTTTTTCCCTAGCTTGAAAACCGTGCTTCCATTTAAAAAATTGTTTCATGGGGAGTTTTATAGGGATGATGGAAACATGCCCAAACAAGTTCAGCCAATTCCAATGCACGGTTTCCAAGAAATCAGCCTCCACCACCTTCATCCATTTTTTAATTTTCTTTGTATCCGTCCATCCATTTAAAAACCTATTCCATGGAGAGATGCACATGGGTGATAGTAACCTGCCCAAGCAATTTCAACCAATTCCAGTGCACGGTTTCCAAGAAATTGACCTTCATCACCTTCAGCTATTTTCCATTTTTCTCGAAATCCATGCATCCATTGACCAAAATATTTCTATGGGAGGTGCATAATGATGATAGAAACATGCTCAAAAAATTTCAAGTCAATCCAGTCTATCGTTTGGGAGCTATGGAGAAAAAAAGTCGTTGTCCTGCAAAAATCTAGCATCAGCAGCATGAGGGTGCAAATCTGAAGGTGGAAGCAGACTCCTGCAATTTAGATCCAGCTAGAGGATACCTGCACAAGAAAAATAGCCATGCATCAGACAGCAAAAAACATATAGCAAAAGGGATACATGCATGCAGCAATTGAATATGAGCATGCAGCAGCAAAAGAACCCAGCAGCACGCACATTTCGACTTACAGGTAAGTGTCTAAACCAGTTCCTTTATTTGCATCTGTATGATTCAAAACTTTATAAACGAATGAAATGGTTGAATTAAGCCAGGTCGGTGGCCAGTTAACTGGACACCCTCAGATGGTTCGATTGTACTCATCTGGAGATCACCTAGCACACGTGTATAGTCAACTCACAGGAAATTTAAAAACCAAGTAGTGGCAGATGTTTTGAACTCCAGCGCAACTGATTAACAGGTAGAGAACATATAGTTTCATAATAACAATGCAGTGGGGACCAACAGTCTACATGGGGCCAACGTGCACTTGGCCAGCTCAGCCCCCATCAGCAGAAGTCTCCATAAACAGCCGTAAGAACTCATCTTTGAAATACTCTCACCACCTTTGTTTCCATTTTAATCATCCCCACAGCTGCAACAAGCTCTATACCACCTCCATAGCAGTGAACCAGTTGTTCTCTGCCTTTTTTCAAAACCCTCCTGCTTATCGGCATTCTACAGGAAGCTGTAACAATTCTACATGAGCCAGAAGATTTCTACAGGAAGGGAAAAGAACATCTCTGCAGAAAGAAAACCCAGGATTTTCATCGAAATTCAAGCTTAAAACGAGGTAGGATCGGGAAAACCTCTCTGCATATGACTTGTTTGAGTAAGGTGGTGGATTAAAAACATGGCATTGGATTGAAAAAGAGAATGAAGCTTAAAAAAGAGTCTGCCTACATATTTTCCCCGAGTTCTACACAGTTTTCTGTTTTCTTCTCTACATCCGAAATCTACCTCCTCCTTTTTCAAATTCTACTGTAAGGAAAGTACATGCAACCATAGAAGCTAACCTGTGTGGAAAAAATGAATTTTCATATCTATCTACTCACTGAAAAGAACCTGTGTTCTTACCCCCTGTTCTGTAGAAAAAATTCTTTCTTTTCAAAAACAGAAAGTCAAATTCAAGGTGATAGAAGTTTAAAACAGGGGAATTATTGCGATTTGATGTTGTAAAGAAGCACACAGGAAATTCCTTCTTGGGTTCAGAAAAACCGAATTCAGCTATCCCCTGTTTCAGTGATTGACTGTCTTTTTTTACCTGAGCATTTTCTTTTCTGGTTAAAAAAAAAAAAAAAACACTCAACACCACATGGAGGAGAGGCTAAAGGAATTAAGAGGAGAGTTGGCCATGGCAAGGCACATAGAGACCAGTAAAAGAGCCCAGCTATAGGAAGAAAATGAATTTTTGAAAAAGCAGTTACAGCAGCAGGAAATTCATAAGGGAGATAGGTTGTCCATCTTGGGAGGGCAGCAACAGCAAGAAGGTCCCCTAAGAGACAATGAAGCAGCAGAGAAACAGCAGCAAGAGGGAGAGCCACAAGCAGATGTTGAAATGCTAATGAAACTGCCAGAAGAAAGAGTCTCAGGTAGCAGATGAAGTGCAGATTTTAAAACAGCAGTTACAGGAAAAAGAAGCCCAAATGGCCTGCATGGCCAGTTGGGCAATAGAAGCCTTACAATGTAGAAGCAAACCAGCAGTGAAGAGGAGGAGAAAACCGAAGAACTTGAGGAGAATAGTAATGAGGAAGCACCAGACATTCAAACAGCAGGAAAAACAGAGAAGAGAAAAAGGCAGGCCTCCATGTATTTGAAAGCCAGGAAAAGCACAAGAATTCAAACAAGCAGAATAGGAGGAGCAGTGGAAGGACATGGACAAGAAGGCAGACTTTTATGGCACACATGAGTAGACCACATCAGAAGCTTGAGATGATATGGGGGTCACCAGGGCCATCAAAGATGAAGAGATAGATTAGTTGCTCAGAGGATGAGCAACACCTTCAGTAGGGGGGTGATGATGAGCCCCAGAAATGGATAATTATATGGGCTCATTTTACCTCTTAATTCGACTTAATCCACCATTCTCATTAGTTTATTGCATGTTTTTTATCATATTTATGCTAATAGAGTGAATTGGGTTAGTCATTATGCCAACAAGTCTGATGTGTGCTTTTATGTCAATTTTGAGACAAAATCAAAGGTTTAATGAGCACTTGGCAGCCAAATTCATAGAAGAACAAGGGAGAGGATTTGCAGGAGGTTGTCCCCTTCATTTATGAGCCCTTAACTTGAATTCTCCATCAAAAACTCAGAGCACAAAGCCAAGGGGAAGCCAAGCAAGTCAAGTAGGATTGTTGTTGTCTTCAGTTCCAGGAAGCTGAGTTCCTTGATTTTAGGAGGATTGTTGGAGGTCCCCTTTTGTATAAATAAGAAGGCTTAGGGCCTCAGTTTTTTTAGTTATATTTTAGTCAGTAGGTTATCTATTGAACAGTTTATTTTCGCACTTTAGTGCAGCTCTGCATTCAGCTCATTTTCGAGCTCTTTCTGTAAACAGTTTTGTGATACGACTATTATTTTTTGATCAATGAAGATGAATTCCACTTTGCACCAGCTCTGAGCTTTCTTAGGAGGCTATAGATCTTGGGGTTGGGCCCAACCCAAGTGCCCAGTACATCCTTTGTGTACTTTTATGTGTTTTTATTGCATTCATAGAATAATTTCTGTTATATAGGTTAAATCTTGCTTTGTTACTTAGATAGTTGTTGGTGATTAAGATAGTTGTTCATACTTCAGGTTGATTTGATAGTTTGATAACAGAAAAGATCCACAAATAGGCTACCAAGAAATCCTTGATCTCCTTTCTCCCTCCTTGGGACCATGAATTGAGACCAAGGCACACTTGCTACCACAAAAACATTGTTTTTTCCTTCCAATGCAATTGTTGGTGTTAGGTTTTAAGTTGGAAAATTTGATATCAGTTGTGTGTTCATGCTTTGATCTGTTCTTGCTCAATTTCCATAACTTTCTTGCGTAATTTCCTGTCTATAAACTTATGTTCATCATGTTTCTAGTTTTCAGGTCAGATTAGGTCAAAATAGATAAATCTCTGTTTTTTTTAGCCTTTGCTTCGATCAGTTTTGGAAAGTAGTGTCGAGAACACCTATAAGACACTCCAACCTATCCTTCCTCCATCATACAACCTGCTCCCACCTCTCTCTCAAGATTTCCTTCACCCATTCGCCATACTTTTCCAACTCACCCTAATTTCTACATTTTTGTGCAACATTGCTTCCTTCATCCTTGAACAGATCCAACCATCTTCATCACTTTTGAGCTTCATATACCAGATCCTAGATCCTTTAATATCATTTTCCATCCTTCGTTTCCACTTTCCCATCGTTTTTTAACCATCAACCCTCTAAAAACCACTTTCAGCTTGTTCCTGTAGAACTCCATGTAGATCCCCTGCAGACTTCCTGTAGAAGTTCACGTGAGCAGTTTTTCGAGATCTGATCATTGTGGAATTCTATAGAAGGGTGCTAGGGACCCCTTAGGTCCTCTTCTCACCTTCCTACCCTCCTGCAAATGCCCACTCCATTTCCTTTCACCAATAAACCTCTGCACAGTCAAAAATAGTTAAAACACATGCATAATAATTCTGCATAACATTAATCAAAAATACAAAAGGATGATTCTTCCACATTTTCCTTCAGAAGTAGCTTAACCACATGCATCTTAGCTTTTCAAGAGTTAATGGCATCCATTTCAACAACTTTGATCTATTTTCTTGCACAAGTAGGGTTAGTCGGTAAAACTAGGTTTGCTAGGGTTTGTGTTTCTTTTCAACTTCTATCTCCTTTCTACAAGTAGACTAGCCTCTTTTGAGTTAGCTTTCATCCATTACAGCTAAAATCTTCTTCTAAGAACTCATAGAAGTTGGCTTAAGCTCCTAGCAAACTTGTGCCAGTTGATCAAGTGACTGCCTGCAGTAAGAGCTAGTACTTGTGCATACAACACTGTCGCTTCCAAATTTGTTACGAACTACCAGGTTGATAAAAGTCAAGTAGGGAGTCCCAGGAGTTGTAGCATCATTGCTGCAATACTGGAGCTCACCAGTGTCCCATCAAGGTGGGCTGAAGGCTCAAGGCTCAAGGTGGGGCCCCATAAATTTCCCTTTGGGCAAGACCACTGAAATGAATAATGAGCTTGCCCCAAGGGCAATTTATGGGGCCCCACCTTGAGCCATGAGCCTTCGGCCCACCTTGATGGGACACCCATCCTTGATGGGGCCCCTCCTTGAACCTTGAACCTTGAGCCTTGAGCCTTCGACCTTGATGGGGATATTAACCCCTGCAAAATTGACCAAAAACTCCTAACCTCCTCACTTGGGCTGAGGTACATGTCTGTTCCTATCTCTATTTGAGAGAAGGCTTATCGCCGAGCTCTCAATTAGGAGGGAATGAGTCAGAGATCACTGCAGGGAGTTTTTTGGTTGAATTTCCTTGCATGAAAGCGCTTCGCCGAAACTTTAACAAGGAGAGAAAGGGCCTACCAAATCAAGCATGGGGTGGGTATAGAAAAAGGAAAAATTTACCATTACACACACTCCTAACAGGTAATTTCAGGAAGGGTTAGAGCTGATGGAAGCAGTCTTGCCAAACTCCAATGACTCCACAAGCTCCAACAAGATAAAGAGCATGTGGGTCCATGGGGCCTGCTCATCCACCCAATCATTGATCTTCCAAGCCAATCACTGTGCCTCACCCAATTTATCTAAAGGGTAGTACTAGTAAGTTTTCAGCAGGGCTGATGTTAGGGAGCCAGGGGACTGCCTTACCTCAATGGGAGGTTTACCACACGGTGGTAAACGAACCTGTGGGCCTGGAGGGGACAGACATGACTCTCAGCCCCATTGCTGAGGGTGTCCATCATGGTTAGGGCTGATGGAAGCAGGCTTGCCATGATTAATTGACTCCACAAGCTGTCAAGGAGCATGTGGGTCCATGGGACCTGCTATCAACCCAGCCCAAAAGGTTAGGGCAAAAGGCACTAGCTTGCCAAGTGATAGTGATACCACATGCTAATGAGGATAATACATGTGGGTCCATGGAGCTAGCTCCTGCCCAGCCAATGACTGTCCCCTTCGGATTGTCCCGCTCGATGGCATAGTGGGAGTCAAACCTGCGACACTAAGGCTCTACCACTGAGCTATACGCCCTGGGCTCCAGTTGATTATGGATGAGCCTCCTGATTCTTATACCTAAAGTGTCTTCTTTTAGGGAAGGTAGGCCGAAGGTTTAGGGAAGGTTGGTCGAAGGCTTTGGCCTTAGAGGGCTAAAGCCAAAAGTTTAAACTAAAAAAAGAAAGAAGCAGAGGGTGGGGTCGAAGGGGCCCCATGCAGGTGGGATCGAAGGGGCTGAGGGGTTCAAGAACACAAGTAGAGGTTCTGGTGGCCAAAGGGTGGGATTAAATTTTAATCTTGTTGACTCTGGTAGGTGGTTGAAAAAAGATAATCCAACAAGGTTGGGTGGGGTTAGTGGATGTTTGGTTGGAAGGTGGGGTGATGGGGTTGGTGGATGTTTAGGTTGGAAGGTGGGGTGATAGGGCCCCATCAAGGAGGGGTCTCACCAGTGTTTCACCCGTAGTCTACAAAGATTCCTCAGTATTGGGTTCTTTCCCTGGTCCTCCCCCTCCCATCTCAGAGCCTAACTCTATGAGTGTTTGCATGTTACAAGCATCACGGGCTGCTCTCAAGCAGTCTGGTACATCCGAACAATAGGCAGATCCTCAGCACCCTGTTGCTTCCGTTCGAGCTGAGCCCTCTGGATCCACCTCCCCAGGACCTCCTCCGTTTGTGGGTGCCTCTCCTATGTTTCCACTAGGAATTGTTCCTCCAAGTTTCAACCATCTAGGACTTATTCTGCCAGGACATTACCCTGTAGTCCATATACCTTTCTTATTTCCCCCTCTGGGAGTATTTTCTATCCCTGTCATGGCTTCGTTGGTCCTTCCTAACACTACTTTGTGGATCCCAGTATGGTACATCGAGCCCCCTACAAGCATTCAGTCTGGTCAGCTAAGAGCTTACCATGCTTTGACCCCGATTCAACCGGTCCCTATGACCCTTACCGCTGCATCAGTTCCATTACAACCTCAACAGGAACCCACTCTTGTTGCAAAAGCATCTGGCCAGGGGGAAAAGCTAAAATTAAAGAATTCAAAGACAAGGCTCCCCAAGCTCCTCTAGCCCTTAAGGCCCCAAAGTCGTCACCTCCGTGTGCTTTGTGTAAAGTTGTTGGGCACACCACCAATAATTATCCCAAGCTTCCTCAACTCAAACCTTTGGTTCATGAAACGTTCCTTGAATCAAATATCCCTCAAGTCCATGTTAACTTACCGGGACCACCTAAGAAACTCAAAATGTTGCACACAAATC
>APFE031178823.1:6352-24450 GCA_000404065.3 Pinus taeda | reverse complement strand
AAAATAAACAACTATTTAATTTACAATTTCTAAATTCATTATTATTTAATTTAAAGTTTCTTTTGATTAATACATACCAGAAATTTTGAAAACCCCCTAATTTTTAAGCAGTTAACCCAATTCTATGTGCCCCTTCCCACCTGTACCATCATACAAAAAAGTAAAGTGAGTGAATCAATTTGATAAAATAATTATTCAAATAAAGGGGTAACCGACATCGCACGTATTGCTTTATTTGTCACTGTTTGTGTCAACTCAACCGTTATGCCAGTAAATTGTGAAAATATGCAGAATTAAGTTTGAAGTGAGTGGTTTTGAAAATATTAGTAGATGATAGTTTTTATATTGGGAAGGATTTTGAGAATATATGGTACATGTAATATTGATTCTTGTCAAGCTTTATGCGGGTGCTTTTTGAGAATATTAATGTATGATACATGTATTTTCTATATTCTCAGTGATTTTGAGAATATGTGGGACACAATGTTTTTTTGGTTGTTTTTTTTAAACTCGAGCTTTATCTGAGTGGTTTTGAGATATTAAATAGTTATTAAATATTGAAATTTTTTGATAAATGTCTATTCATGATAATATAAATAAATAAATGATGTATGTTATATTATTTATAATTTTATTTAAAAATAAATAAAAATTAATTAAAATCCGAAATTTAAAATTGATATATTTTTATTTTTATAAATTTTATTTTAAAATTAATTAAGAATTGGGAATTTAAATAATATAAAGTATATAATTTACAATATTTTTAATATTTAAAAAATATATATTTTAATTATATTTAAAATATAATTAAATAACAAAAAAATTATATTACAAAAATTATTTAAAAAAATGCCTAAAGCAAATTTTAAAACATTAACACCAATTAAAGCACTTTTTATAAAAGTAATAGTAATTTAGCACTCTTAGAAAAGTAGAAGTAAACATATTATTTATGCATCATTAAAATTCCAATTTCAAAATATCACTTAGTCAAATTTTAGGGTATATTTATCTCGACTGAAGCTAAAACACTTGAGATTTGAACATTGCCTTGATTGTTAATTTTAAATTTTAAAAGGTTAAGAGATATCAAGAGTTACTTAATTACATGTATGTAAACAAACTAACAATTAATTTTGTTGTCATGCAGTTTTAGCGGACATTAGTTCAGTTTCATTAATGTCCAGTTTCATAAAAACCATGCAGTTTTAGCGGACATTAGTTCAGTTTCATTAATGTCCAGTTTCATAAAAACTTTAATTATGCATAAGCATATGTCATAAGTAGTGACATATATGATTGAATTTTTTTACATTATTTAACCTATACAATTTTTTTTCTTTGCCTTCAAAGTGAACCTCAGCTTCTTTCATATTTTTTCCTCGTCTTCAAAGTTAAGTTTAGGTTGTTTAAAAGATTTTTTGGCAACACAACTTACGTTTGCTGCAAAATCTGAAATGCGTAACATCAAATTTTAGGCTTGAAATGTGTAACATCAAATTCTAGGCCTTGGCCTCTGAAATGCGTAACATCAAATTTTAGGCTTGAAATGTGGAACATCAAATTCTAGGGCTTGGCCTCTTGGCTGGGGTTAGAATTTCAAAATTGAACGGTTTTCACACTCCAACCCGTTTTCATTGTTGGTATTAAACAATGAAATTGGTTTTCAAAAACATAATATTGACCAATACGCAGCAGTGGAAGGGAAGGGAAGGAGGTCATATTGGAAAAAAAAAAACAATGAAATTAGTTTTGGGAAACATAATATTCATTCTATATTCATTCAGCGGAAGGATTAGATTTCAGAAACATAATATTGATTCTATATCCAGCATTGGAAGGATTAGATTTCAGAAAAATAATATTGGAAGGAGGTCATATTGGAGGAAAAGGGTATGCAATTATCATACGAAGAATTTATCGTATTCATAACCGTGATATGACTATAATGTTATGCATCTCTCATTTTAACCATGAATTATCAATTTTGGTTTACGTACTAATTTGAAGTGCATATATTTTATATTTAGAATTTGATGCGTATATACTTTATATTCAGAATGCAGTTAAGTTTATTATTGGGATCTGATTATTTATTATGGGTAAATATTGTAAAATAAAAATGATTTAATCTAATTTATAAAATGAAATCATTTTTTCACATGAATTTCTAAATAATGATAATACAATTTCAAGATTTTTTTATTATTTAAAATATATTTTTGAATTTATAAATTAGATTCAAACAATTTTAAAAAATTCTAGTTATACATATTATGATAAACAATAAAGAAAAGATAATACTTATAAATAATATAAATAATAAATATAATATAATAATAGTAAATAATGAAGAAAATATAATAATAAATCAATAAAATAGTAAATAACAATACAAGAGTTCTAACTAAATAACAATACTAAAGTTCTAAGTAAATAAGTGTAAAGTTAATAAAATAAGAAAGAGTTAAACTAAAAGAATTGTAAAAATAAGTAAAGCTATCAAAAAGTAAAGCAATTAAATTTAAAAAGTATTAAATTAAGTAAAACTTGAAATAAATAAATAAAAGTTGCATGTTGACACATCACATGAAATGTGTGCATGTAGTACCATTTCCATTGTTTGGTCTATTTAATAGACAATAAGAAAGATGAAATTGATCATTCCTTCCCCCATTTTCTGAGGAGAAAAGTGTGGTGAGACAAAAGATTCTCTGGCAGTAGTACGTTGATTGAGGGCTCAGGGGATGGCCAGTGGAAAGATTATGTGCAGTTGAGCCTACGATTGGGTGGAGAGTCGTCCCATAACGTTGTTGCAGTTAGCGGGATTCAAATAGCGTTCACTTGTGGGGATGAACAATAGAAAAATTATCTGCAGCTTAGCCTACGGTTGGGTGGAGAGTCGTCCCATAACGTTGTTGCAGTTAACGGGATTCAAATAGCGTTCACCTCTGAAATTACAAGTAAAGAATCTCATCGCTACATATAAGTTGTTTTTACTACTATTTCTCAAAAAAATTATGCTAATTAGTTAAATAGATGTATGTTAATTATAAATGGTACAATTTTAATTTCAAGATTATGAGATATAATATCATAGTAAGTTCAACTATGTGTAACTTCAAAGTATACGTTGGGAAAAAAAAATACAAACTTTGTAAATAAAATACATCAACGAATTAACAACTCACCAACCATGTGCATAAAAAAAATCTGAAAAAGGTTTCGTATGGTGCAATTTCCTACCCTAAGCTTTAATTACTTTGTGACATCCAAATAGACTGTGGGGTGTTTCCATAGAGAATCAATTAAGTAAAATCTAGTAGGAAAAACTGCATGCAATAAATGTAAGGAAGCTAGTGGGATCTATTTGATTACTTGATATTTGAAAGTTGCTACATGCATATCCACGGGCTTGGTTAAAAGCTACAAATATATCCTCTCCGACACTTGTAAACCTTGTACTACCTAACTAAGGAATTCTGGGGTGAAGGAATTTTTGCAAAATTTTCTTTATTCCGCATTTGGTGGAGGACCAGATTTCGAACAACCGACTCCCCCTATTATGGCCATTAACCACCATGACTTTAGGTCCCACCCTTGAAACTCCTTATTGACTCTCGAAATTGAATCCAACTGTCTGAAAATAAACTCTCGATCTATGTCAAAAACCAGAGGAATTGTATTTCTCTTTTGGTTGAAGTCAACCACGTCCTTCCTCATACAGTATATGATTTAAAACAAAAACGCAAAAAAAAGAGTATGATCTTATATTATACAAATGGATAAGCATGACGAAAGTGCAATAACTATGCAACATAGGTCAAAAATCTGTATATAACCCAAAGGAAAATAATTTATTTTCTATTCAATCCCATGCAAACGGTACTAAATAAATTTGTTCCTGGCTTAGTTCTTCTTGGTTTGCGAAGTTTCATACAGAAAAATTATGTAATATGTATTTCATCGCAATTGGCGGAGTTCAAGTTCAACCTTGGATGTAGAAATATATCTTAGAAATTATAAAAAAGTAAGATTATAATGTAGTTTTAGCATCTATGAAAGGGTTAATTTTCAGATTCTCTGTACTCCAGTGTTTTTCGAATTTAGCGGAGAAGCATAGGGCATAGGGTTGATTGATGTGAACAATACAGTTTATTTCAATGGATTGCATTTGAAGTCTCTGACCAATATTCGAATCATTAATTACTTTGGTTGGACTGGTTTCCTGTAGAAAACTATCTATGACTGCAGAACAATGGTCTCTTAAGATTAGGATCTCCAAATGGAACTAAGCGAGTGTAGGGAATTCTAATTTTTTTTTTTAAATGATAAAAAAATTGAATAGAAAATATATCAAGCTGGGATGCGTCCTCCATTCCAGCTACTAATCGTAGTTAATGGATAGAATCCACCAATTAAAATGCAAAATACTCCAAAAATAAAACAACTAATTCCAAGGAATTAGACAAGGTCAACCGATGAGATCCTTGAGAGCATAAACTTCACTTAAATACACAACTATTCCATTAAAACTACACAAATTCTTCTATTGAAATCGAAATCCACCTACGCGCACTAAATTAGTGGAAATTCCAACGCACCGAGCTAAGTTGGAAAAAAAAATGGACGTGAGAAGTGAAAAACTAACGCATTAAGTGGAAAAACGTTTATCACATTAGTGAGTATGCTCCTTTGTTCCTTTTGTTATCAATATTCTATTTCAAAAAAAAAATAGGATAACGTAAAACAATAAAAATAAATTTATGATAGTATTATGTTTATAATCTATCTTAAGTGGAAGTTTTTTATTAATCTTAAATTAATATTAATTTGATAATTTGAATATATATATTTGTGTATGTTAATGGTTATTTTTTTTATGGGCTATTGCATGCTCATTTTCTTATTATAAGTTTATTAACCTAATTGAAATTGAAATATGTGTGAGATTTTATTTATAAATTTTTGCCCAATTTAAATAATTAAATGTATATTTTATTTGGTAAAGTGAAATGTGGAATAACAATAATATAATTTTGTTTTTAATTTTAGTTCTAATTTTATTAGATTAAAATGTGTGGTTGTTAATTTTTATTTTAAATTTAGAAATCATAAAATTGAATCATTGAATTAAAATGCAATGTTATGGTTATTATAATACTAACTATGGTATTAATAATGATTATTATTTTTAAAAATGTGTTTCAAAATGGTATCTTTAAAAAAATAATTAAAAAAAATTAAGTGAAAATAAAGTAAAATAAATAAATATTGTCTTGTAAAAAGAAGAAAAGTAAAATAAATATCTTAAAGAAATAATAATAAAGAAAATATTAAATGAAGCATATAAGAATATAGAAAGGCTTAAGTTTGGTTTCTAATTTTAAATTCAGACAGTGATATATATAATATTAATAATATCGTATAATTGTATATAAATATACAATATTAATGATGTTGTGTAATTCTATAAATATCGGTAAAGTGGGCAACACTAGCCATAAATATATAATAGAAAATTTAGGAACCACAATTGATAAGTCAAAGCTCAGTGAGACCAACATAGTCATGGGTGAACTAGATAGGATTGCATAACTTAGCTTAGAGAGATACTTTTGTGGAGCATGCCTTGTTATTGAATTCTATTGATACACCTAAATCATACACTATGATTTCAGTTACCTATTATGATTATGAAGTATAATGTCAAGATGAGGTTTCATGACATGACAGTATGTGGTAAATGGACATAGTTATGATGAGGGGATAATGATGTACATGTGGATCTTATTTATATAGTTGTTACGATAATGATGATGTATGCTTATGGTGATTATGATATTATAATCAAATGTGGTTTATTTATTATGTGATGATATGTCTTCGATGTTGAATGTTGACATTATAACTTAGGAGGATATTATGATGTGAAGCATAATCAAGTGCTTAGTATTTAGCTCAAAACAAAAAGTTCTCAAAATGGATTGAAACCTAAATGACCGAGTCTGTCTTGGAAAAGCGATCCTAACGCAACTCGTCTCATCAAAAACTGAGTTCGTATGAGAAAGTTATTGTGTTCTGATCGCTTTGCTAAACAGGCGAAATTTGCAACAACAAAAAAAACCCCAGTCACTGCATAGTCAGCAGTCTGTACCGTTGACATGGTAGGTTACTAGGCATGGTCAACGGAGAATCAGGGATGTACAAGTGGCATCATTTGATTGGGTTTTACAGGTGATGTGTTGGCGCATTTCTATTGGTTTTAATTATGGACCAATGGAAGGATACCACATGGCAAGCCCGGAGGCCACCACGTGGCACCCCCCAAAGGTTGGGTTGGAGGTCTATACAATGGAACAAAATTATGGTTGGAGGTCGGATCGAACCCTTGACCTCCAACATTCCGTCCCTGCGACTTTACCAACTCTTCTACACCATGTTTCTTAACCAATAAGTTCGTGGTTTATATTTGAAGTTATGCAGTGTGGAGTTAGCGGTTAAGGGAAGGACAACCTGTAGGCCAGCCCTCCCCCATGTGAACACACATGTGATAACCGCATATAGTTTGCGTTAACCGACGGCTCCAACCCACCAAACCTGCTACAGTTAGTGTCTTTGCATGTGAACGCCAACCCGGAAACCACGCGGTTACAGTTATGAAACCCGCCAATTCCGACATACCATAACACCAAATAGTTAACATTTAACCAGTTCTGCTGGATGTTAAGGTTGTGGTCAGTTAACTCTGCAGTCTTCGCACTGATCACGAGATTTATGTTAATTAATCCAAGTTTATATTAATTAAACACAGTTTAACAACCAATTATCCCTGAGTTTAATATGGCAGAGGTTTTGGCAGTGCCCCCAAATTCAAGCCTGCCTCCAAATTTAGTGCGCTAACTAGAGTCATTCTAGATTTAGCGGAGCTTTTCTAGGAAAAGATTGTCTTAGTCATAAAGAAGTCAATTTTCGACCAAATTGAGCTTAGAAAAAGGTTTTCTTGGCTAATTTGGACATTCTGAATACATTGGTGCAGGTATCAGGAGCCATAGAACTTTATAAAATAGCATTTTTTCCACTTTGAGCTAATACAGAGGCCCAAGCCATGGAAGCTGGACCAAGGAGATGTAGCCCAGGAGGGGTGAACTCCTTTATCAAAACACTGTGTTAAAGTGTCTCTTTGATGGTTTGTTGTACTTTGAATGACTGTTGTTCAGTATTTGTCTTTGAATCTATTTTTCTCATGAATGCCATTTTAAACTTAAGGAAATTTACCTGATTGTATACACAAACAACTAGGAAACCCTAGTAAAATAAGCAACAAGCAAACTCATGTTTAGAAATTTGTAATTGTTATTAGCACAACAAAACTAATCATACAAAAACAGATCAAGTTGGTATCAGAGCAAAGGTATAATTGCTTGATTTCTTGAGTTTGTGCAATTATGGTTTTAATGGTTGTAAAATTGTGTTGCTTACAAAGTTAAAGTTGCAGAAAGGAGAAGGAAATTTATTGGTTGTAACTCCTAAGATAATGCCCATAAGAAGGAGAGCCACAAGGCCACAATCTCCACCACCCAAAGTTCCAATTCCAGCTGCACTTGAAACTCCTAAAGTTTTTCCTTGAACTGAGATTGAAGAGGTACAAGTAGTACCAATTTCTAAGCCTGAATCCACAACCATTATGTCTAGAGAAAGAGAGTCTGAAGGTCCCTCTTCAGAAGAGGAAGAATTCAAGAAAGCTTTCTTCACTTTAACTAAGATGGTTAAAGTCCTCTACGAAGAGAGGAACCCTAGAATGGTTGGAGAGAGTTCTAAACCTCCACATGGAGAAGTAATATCAGAGGATAAAAAAGATGAGAAGAAGGATTCCAAAGGGAATGGTGGAAAGCCACCTCCATTTCCACCATCCTCATCATCTTCATCATCTCACCCAGCAACATCTTCCACTACCACTGTTGAAACTGCCCATAATTATTCAAAAACCCCAAAAGGAAGGACTCCATTACTTAAATTGGACATAGAATTCGAACTTCCCATGTACAATGGAGAGGTGAATGCAGAAAAGTTGGACAATTGGATTCGACAGTTAGAGGTATGTTGTAGAATTCAGAACCTTCAAGAAGACGACATAAAGATTCAGTTGGCTTCACTGAGGCTAGAAGGAGTTGCACTAGTTTGGTGGGAAGCAAAGACTCAAGAGGAAATGAGAATCCATGGTAAGATATCCATTACTTGGGTTGAATTTGTTTTTGCAATTAAAAGATAGCTTTATCCTTTAACCTATATGCAAAAATCCCTTATGAGTTGGCAGAATTTTAGGTAGCTTAAAGGCCAAACAGTCCAAGATTATACACAGGAGTTTAGGAAAAGGGCTTTGTTATTACACTATTGAAATATATTGGGGGTTTACATTCCTATCTGAAACATATTATCCTTTTGTTCAATCCAAACAATTTAGATGAGGTATGTGTGCAAGCCACGCACCTTGAATCTAGAGGAAAGATGATCTGAATTGGATCCTAGAAACTCTTTAAGTTTTCATGATTGTTTCAAATTATGTGATTCAAGTCCTAGAAAAGATCGAAGCTATTAAAAGGAATCCTCATAACAATTGCAGTTGTGGCCAGAGCGAAGCAACGAGGACCCTCGGTCAAGTGCGCAGACCGTTGGCCCATGGTAAAGCGCAATGGCACAAGACTAGCAAAAACCAGAGGCTAATTCGGAAAACAAAGGTGGATTCTGATACGCGTATCGCAGCGTCCCCCTCAGTGAAGGAAAGCCCCGAAGCGCCCGAACCCAAAATCACTATAAAATTCGAAAAAACAACTGTTTCAGTTCCGTAGCGCAGGATTCCCCAAACCGACAGGATATTGGAAGGCTTCAAGGCGGTAAGCAGTTTTGACTGAGTCTCACCCGATGCCACACATCGAGTGACACAAGTCCGACGGATGAGAGAGAAAATCGCCCGCATCGGATGAGTAAACACCGTGCGACTTGTTTGCCCGATATGAAGGACGACCGTAGGATCTGGAGGGCCCAGATTGACAGTGGAGATACATCCTGATGGCTGACCAGATTTGATAGGTTAAAAAGCAAGATGACAGGGGAATTGAAGTCTGCGTGGATGATGAGTTGGCAAATGATTCGTGTTCACGAGCGATCTTGAAGCAAATCGATTTAACGGCCATTCGAATATGATTTAGGGAATTTGACACCCAATTCGTTAGCAAACAGACGGCCACCTCCCTACGAAGCGATACTTAGTGATGATGATGCAGAGCAGAGGAATTCGAACAGACAGAGGAAAGGAAACCAGAAGGCCAGGAAGCGGAAACGAGCAGTCAAAGAATACACTGGCTATAAAGCCATAAACTGATAGAAGAAAAAGAATAGGATAGAGAGAGGCAGACAGCGAAGAGATGCAGAAAGTTAATAGCAGAGAACAGAGAGTACAAGCCAAGATGACCTGAAGGCAGCATCGAGCCAGACAAAGCCAGAGAGAGTCAGAGAGTCTGTGTACTCCATAGGAGGCTTGAGAGGTTCAAGCAAGCTCCTTGGTATAGGCCTGTCATACTACTGTGACCGTCAGAGGTCGAGTTTCAGTAAGGATAGGTTGTGCACTCCATTCCTACTGACTTCATTCTATTATTGAGACTCGAATCGAGCTCTTTGTTGTAAAACTCCACTTAAAAACATAATAGAGAGGCCACCACTGGAAGGCTGGACTAGGAGATGTAGCCTAGGAGCATTGGGTGAACTCCTTATTAAACTTGTTTTGTTTACATGTTTGACTATTATGTTTTCTCTTTTTTCCTCAGTGTCTATGTATTCTAGCAATCTTATCGATCTGTTGCATAAGTAACATAGGCACATCCATGCACATGAGTGTGTAATACCTTTAATTCTTTGTCCTGGATAAAATCCAAATCAAAAGAACATTCAGGAAGAGGGTAGTAAGAGTAAGCCATTCAAGAGTGAGGAGAAAGAGAAGGGAGGAAAATGGAAGGGAAAGAAAAATGCAAGTGTGAAGAAAGAAGGGGAGAAAATCACATGCAAACATTGTTCCAAAGAGGGGCATGATGAAGCCCATTGCTGGAAATTGCATCTCGAATTAAGGCATAAGAAACAAAACAATAAGGGAAAACAAAAGACGACCGTTACCACACAACATGACCTTGGTTTAGATTCTGGTGATGAGACCAAGATCTTAACCATGGTTACAAAGTGAAAAGAAATTGTTGCAAGCACTAGTTCATCACATAGTCAAAACAACACTCCAAATGAAGAGTCAAGAATAGAGTTGTTTTATGTAAGAGTGATTTCAAATCATACAAAGATTGATGCATTATTTGATAATGGGTCGCAATCAAACTTGATTTCAAAAGACTTGGTTAAAAAACTAAACCTTGAAATTGTACCTCATCAAAAGCCATATCCATTGGGTTGGATATTTAACAATGCAAACTTATAGGTTACAAGGAAGTGTTTATTCAAGTTCGTCATTACTGAAAAGTTCATTGATGAAGTTCAATTAGATGTAGTTCCACTTAACATCTCATGAATCATTTTGGGTAGTCCTTATTTGTATGATAGAAAAGAAGTATTTTATCGCCATGACAACAAATACATATTGCTCAAGAATGGGGTGGAGTACATAGCTAGAGCCCATCACAAAAAGCTAAACATTTCTTTGGGTAATGCAGGGCAGATGAAGAGACTAGTAAATGCAAGTAAACATTTTGTGCTTCTCATGATTAAGAAAAAGAATGATATTAATTATGAATCTTTTGAAGGTTGTGATGATAAATTGAAATCTAATTTGTTTGATGTGGTAAGCAAGCTTGGCGAGATCTTTCAAGGACCAAAGGGGTTACCTTCCAAGAGGGAAATTCAGCATGAGATTCAGTTGCAACAAGATGTTCCACTTTTGAACATTGGCATGTATCGCATGTATATTATGGAGAGCATGGAAATCAAAAAGAAAATTCAAGAATTGCTGAACAAAGGTATCATATGCCCATCCACTTAGACATGTGGTTCACCCATTGTCTTGGTTCCAAAGAAGGATGGAACTTGGTGCATGTATGTGGATTTCCGTGCACTGAGCAAAATCACAGTAAAGAATCATTATCCACTCCCAAGAATTGATTATTTGTTTGATCAGTTGAGGTATGCAGTATTTCACTAAGTTAGATTTAAGAAGTGGTTATCATCAAGTTAGGATAGTTGAAGAAGAAATTTGGAAAACCACATTTAAAACTAAACAAGGATTGTTTGAGTGGCTTGTTATGCCTTTCGGTCTTACAAACGCTCCAGCTACTTTCATGAGGGTAATGGATGATGTATTGAGACCATTTCTAGATGAATTTTTCATTGTATACTTAGATGATATTCTCATATTCAACAAATCTAGAGATGAACATGTCATGCATGTAAACAAAGTACTGAATGTCTTAAGAAAAGAACAATTGTTTTTGAAGATGTCGAAGTGTGAATTTGGCAAGACTTCTTTAGTATATTTGGGACACATTGTTGGAGGAGGTGAGCTCAAGACTGACCCCTCTAAGGTTGAGGTCATTCTGAATTGGTCCAAGCCCCATACACTTATAGAGGTAAGAAGGCTTTTAGGGGTAACACAATATTGGAGAAAGTTTATTGCTAATTTTTCTTCCATTGTAGCTCCATTACATGCATTGACAAGTGTCAAGAAATTATTCCATTGGGAAGAAGTACAACATAAAGAATTTGATGCTTTGAAGAAAAAGATAAGTTTAACACCGTTATTGGCACTTCTGAATCTTAAACAGCCATTCAATATTCAAACAGATGCAAATGATTATGCCATGGGACAAGTTCTATTGCAACATGGTAAGCCCATTTCATTTTATTCTGAAATCTTTAATGGAGTTGTAACTAACTATCCCATATATGACAAAAAGATTTATGCATTGGTACAAAGTGTTAAGAAATGGAAGCACTACTTGATGGGGAAGGAGATCATCATCCATACTGACCATCAACCATTGCAGTATTTACAGTCACAGTCAAAGTTGCAGCAGTCACGACATTTCAGATGGATGGGTTTTATACAACAATTTCATTTGGTTATCAGGTATAAAAAGGGAATCTACAATAAGGTAGTTGATATGCTTTCAAGGCCTATTGTAAATTCATCTGTTATACTCAAGCATAGTTCTATTTTGCATGAAAGTTAAATAGAACAATATGCAAATGATAGTGACTTTCAAGAAGTATATGCAAGCTTGAGTCAAAGAAAACAAATTGAAGAGTTGGATTATCATGTACATAACAATTTGTTGTATCAATTGGGAAAGTTTTCTATTCCACAAGAAGAAAGAAACAATTTCATAAGGGAGGCACACACTTCATTGATTGCTAGACACTTTGGTGTAGGCAAGATAGTAGTGAATCTTCAAAGGTATTCTTATCGGTCACGCATGTTGGATAATGTATCTCATTTCGTAAGAGGATGTTGTTTATGTGCTACAAGTAAGCCTAGCAATAGGAAACTTGGTTTATACACTCCAGTTTTGGTACCTTCACGTCCATGGGAGAGTATCTCGATGGATTTTGCAGGAGGTCTTCCATTGTTAAGGAAAGGTTATGATTACTTGTATGTAGTCGTAGATAAGTTCAGCAAGATGTGCATATTAATGCCATGTAAAAAAAAAAATTACAGCTAAACAAACAACTCATCTTTTCTTCCAAAACATTTGGGTTCATTTTGGTCTTCCTACTTTTATTGTAAGTGATCAAGATTCTCGATTTGTTGGGATTTTTTGGTCAAAATTGTGGGACATGATGGACACAAAGTTGAAGAAGAGCACAACCTTTCATCCATAAACAGATGGACAAACTGAAGTGGTCAATCAAACAGTTATTCATCTTCTTAGAGGATATTGCAGTAAACATCCCAAGTTGTGGGATGAACAGTTGCATTACATACAATAGGGCAAAGCATTCTTCCACAAATACATCGTCATTTGAGGCATGTTATGGGTACTTGCCAAGATCACCATTGGAATTCATCTTTGAGAAAGATGTCGCCATTGAAGGTCACAGTCACGTCAATAAGGCAAGGAAGTTCATAGAGAAAATTCAGTTGATACAGCATACAGTGCAGGAAAAGCTTGAGAAAAGTCAAAGCAGCTATAAAGCAAGGCATGAAATCGGGTTGATCACAAATTTCAAGTTGGCGACGAAGTTTGGTTATATATTAGCAAAGAGAGACTTCAAGGGAAAGGTAAAAAGCTTAAACCAATCCATTATGGTCCTTTTAAATTCTAGAAAAGATTGGTAACAATGCATTTAAGCTTGATTTACCTCCTTATATGCAAATATACTTTGTTGTTACTGTTGAGAATTTGAGATTGTTTGAGACTCTTTTGATTGATGATCAAAGAGAGCATGTTCAGCTGCCATCAATAGATGATTTTTCGCCAGAATATCTTGATGAACTTCAACAGGATCTCATACTTAACAAAAGAACCAGGACTTCGAAGAGAGGGGATGTTGAATATCTTAGAGTGAGACTCAAGGGACAAAATCCTTCTCAAGCCAAATGGTTGTAGACCGAGAAGGTGAGGGAGTTGTACCCTCACCTGCTGAACAATTGATAGTATCTTTTAGGGTCCAAAAGTCTTATACTGAGGAGGAATGATCAAGTGCTCAGTATTTAGATCAAAGTTCTTAGAATGACTCAAAGTCTAAACGACCACATTCGTCTCAGAAAAACGATACTAATGCAACTGGTTTTGTCAAAAATCGATTTTGTATGAGAAAGTTATAATGTTTTGATCGCTTTGCTAAACAGGTGAAATTTGCAAAAAGAATGCCCAGTCACTGCACAGTCAGCAGTGTATATTGCTGACCTGGTAGGTGACTATGCATGGTTGATGCTGGTCAACGGTGAATCAGGGATGGACAAGTGGCATAGTTTGATTGGGTTTTACAGGTGATGTATTGGCACGTTTCTATTGGTTTAATTATGGACCAATGGAAGGATGCCATGTGGCAAGCCTGGAGGCCGCCACATGGCAGCTCCCAAAGGTCAAGTTGGAGATCTATACAATGGAACAAAATTATGGTTGGAGGTCAAGTCAAACTCGCAACCTCTAGCCTATCGTCCCCATGACTTTACCAACTCTTCTACACCATGTTTCTTAACTAATAAGTTTGTGGTTTGTATTTGAAGTTATGGGGTGTGGAGTTGGTAAATTAGAGGAGTGTCATCCCGCAGGCCAGCCCTCCCCCATGTGAATGTACGTGTGATAACCGCATATAATTAGTGTTAACCGACAGCTCCAACCCACCAAATCTGCGATGGTTAGTGTCTTTGCATGTGAATGCCAACCCGTAAACCACACGATTACGATTATGAAACCCAGCAGTTTCGACATACCATAACACCAAATAGTTAACATGTAACCAATTCCACCGGATGTTAAGGTTGTGGTCAGTGAACTCCACGGTCTTCACACTAATCACAATATTTATGTTAATTAATCCATGTTTATATTAACTAAGCACAATTTAACAACCAGTTAACCCTGAGTTTAATTTGGCGGAGGTTTTGGCAATGCCCTCAAATTCGGGTCTGCCTCCAAATTCATCGCACTAACTAGAGTCATTCCAGATTTAGTAGAGTTTTTCTAGGAAAAAATTGTCCAAGTCACAGAGAAGTCAATTTTCGACCAAATTGAGCTCAAAAATAGGTGTTCTTGGCTAATTTGAACATTCTGAACACATTGGTGCAAGTATCGAGAGCCATAGAGCTTTGTAAAACAATATTTTTGCCACATTGTGCTAATATAGAGGCCCAAACCATGGAAGTTAGACCAATGAGATGTAGCCCAGGAGGGGTGAACTCCTTCATCAAAACACTGTGCTAAAGTGTCTCTTTGATATTTTGTTGTACTCTGAATGTCTTTTATTCAGTATTTGTGTTTGAAGATATTTTTCTCATGAATGACATTTTAAACTTAAGGAAATTTTTCTGATTGTATGCATAAACAACTAAGGAAACCCTAGTACAAAAAGCAATAAGCAAGGACATGTTTAGAAATCTGTAATTGTTATTAACACAACAAAACTAATCATACAAAAACAGATCAAAGCATGTGGTAATTGCATGTAGATTTATGACATGCAGAATTTTGTGATAACAATGATGTTATGTTCTCATGATGACATGCAAGACTTGGCATGTGAATTATTTTCTATAATACTATGATGTTGTAGCTAAAGCATTGGATGTATGTTGAGATGTGGTGATTAATGGGAAATCCACAAATGAGCCAAGAGGTTTGGTTTATTTGATGAACTCGTAAGACCCCATAACTGCGGGGGAGAATATGTAACACCATATGGGCTGGGAATATATTCAATCAACACTACATATGCCAGTTGTTCCTTTGTCTTGTATAGCTCTTGATGGATAACTCTTGAGGGGCTATGGGACCATCTTGAGGAGGCCAAGTGCCTGATATTGTAGGCCAAGTGCCTAGTATTTGATTGGGATGCCAAAGTCTAGTGGGGGTGTAAGGAATTCAATGCCTAGAGTTGTGCACCTTAGTAGATGTAGAGGGAGTGGGTCAGCCTTGCGAGATGCCCAGAGTTTTTGAGTACTGGGACCGGATGCCTACCTTTGGGGCAGATGAGGTCTAAGTTAGGTGTGAGCCTTGGGGTCAGCGTTGGGCTAGGATACAGATCGATGAGGCTTATGCCTAGTTTAGAAATTGGGAAAAAAGACAGATTCCTTGAGATTTTCCGGGTGTTTTTTAAACTTTCGATGTCTGTTGGTTATACTAGTTCAACAAAGAGCGTAAGGCAAACATGAAGCAATAAATAAATAAATAAAATAAATATTAAATGATTCAACTTAACTTCGGGATGAAGTTCTCTTAAAGAATGGGAATATGTATGTCCCATCATAATAATAAAATAAAAATAAAAATAATATAATATTAAAATATAGGAATAAATGATAAACAATAAAGAATGATAATATTAGTCAATAAATAATAAATAATGAAGAAAATATAATAATAATAAATAATAACAATACTAAAGTTTAATAAAATATATAAAAGTAAATTATAAAAATAGTGAAAATAAGTAAAATTAATAAAATAAGAAAAGAGTTAAACTAAAAGAATTATAAAATAATAAAAATAAGTAAAGTTATCAAAAGTTAAAATGAATAAAAATAAGAAAATAAATTAAGAAAATATTAAAATTAAAACTTTAAAAAATAATAATAATAATTGCATGTTGGCACATGGAATGTGTGCATGTGAACCCATTTCCATTGTTTTGTCTATTTAATAGAAGACGAGAAAGATGAGATTGATCATTCCTTCCCCCTTTTTTTGGGAGAAAAGTGTGGTGAGACAAAGGATTCACTTGCACTAGTACATTGATTGAGGCCTCGAGGGTGGCCCACTGTAGAAATATTATGTGTAGTTGAACATACGGTTGGGTGGAGATTCGTCCCCAAAACTTTGTTGCAGTTAGCGGGATTCAAATAGCGTTTAACTCTGAAATTATAAGTAAGGAATATCATCGCTACAGGTAAGTTGTCTTTGTTCATATTTCTCAAAAATTCTATGATAATTAGTTGAATAGAGGTGTGTTAATTGTAAATTGTACAATTGATCTAATTAGTTGTATATTTTAATTTCGGGATTGTTACAAATTAAATAATTTAAACTCAAGTTTTTAAAAAAATTTGTCAAATTTTGATTAAAATTAGCCCAAAAAAATGGTTGTGAAAAAGACTATTTCGTCTATAAGCTAGACTATGTCATTAAAAATAATAAATAAATAAAAATAATAACAACAATTATGTTAATAATCATTTAATAAATAATAATGACGTAATTATGAAATAAACATTTATAAAAGATCAAACAACAGTTTAAATGTGGTTGATACGAAATTCAAGTTTAAATACCCAAGAGGTTGATATTACAAACCCAAGGGAATAATAAACTCAAGGGATTGAAGTATGTTGAGGGAGATCTTAACACCGAAATAGATGGAATTTATTTGCACAGTAGTGAAGATGTAGGAAAATAGCTTGTTATATATTTGCTTATATATAAATGAATGTTAAAATTCTAATAAAAGAACTTATTAGAATTGAAATAATCTCAAATCCCTAGGAAACTAGTTGGTGGAAAGCTATATAGCACGAATATAATTTTTTAAATTTATTAAAAGTAATGGACCATTTTGCTAAAAATAATTGTTGATATATAAATGAATGTTATAAATAATAAAAACACAGTGCAACCTCACAAATTCTGTAATATATTAAGATTAAGTATATGTTGAACATATTCCCTTGAGAATCAATCTAGATCATCAATTAAAAAAATGTCAACAAACCTTTTTCCATCTAAAATTATATAGAGTCATGAATTTATGTTTGAAAAATAAAAATAAAAATTAATCTATATATTTTATTTCTGTATAACTATTTGTTATAATATGAGATATGATCAAGAGGTAAATGTTGAGATATTTAAAAGATCATAGTTAATATAAAATTAGGATGACTAGGACCAACTTTGGAAAAGCTTGGTTAAAAAACTCGGCCTTGTTCAACACTTGAGAATGAAGAAAGAGGATTTCCGGGATACTCCACTCCAGCCGAACGGATTAGATTTAATCTTACGTCGGCCGTATTCTTGTTTCCAAACCATAGTGTCTGGTTATAAGTCATTGCTCTCTGCAAATACAATGACACTTTGGCGTCAATAATGTTTTTGCAGATAGCATGCACCGTATTACGATTTTTGTGTTCCATATTTTCTGTGAATGCAGTGACCACTCTTAACCACCGTCTAAGAACTACTTCTCTGTGGGCGTCTCATCTCTTTTGATGTGATAATCTAATTGGCAGTGTTGCTACAGGTTGATTGGACATCACTATTGTACGAACTCCTATTGCTTTGCTGGGAAGTTGCGTGTGTCGTAGTTATCAATTTTGTGTCACTGGTTAAAGAAAGAATCACTGTTATCTGGTGTGGGTTTACGCTAATTATAAATTAGTAATAATAAAT
>APFE031178822.1:0-12015 GCA_000404065.3 Pinus taeda | reverse complement strand
GTCTTAGTTTGTTTATAGTTTGCTCGGTGCCTTGTAATGGCACATATAAGTAGTGCCACTTCTCCAAATGGTGTATATATCACCAAAGGTATCATTTAACATCCTTAACCTCCATATATAATAGATAACTCCCTATTAACTCTAAAATAAAATTTTCTAAGGCGTATAAAACGTTATTGATACCTTAGTGGCTTTATTGATTTAATCAAAGGTACGTTACACTGTCACGGCCATGTGACCACTGCCTCCATAACCAATCCTCTGGTGACCTTACATTTTATTATGTGATGGCCACATGATTACTATACAGGTTACTGAGCACAAAGTGAAGATTGGCTATGTCATAATATTATTGTAAATCAAGTGTTCCACCTCTCCAATGGTCATTGTCATCCCTACAAATTTATCTCTTGTACAATTTATCTTCCTTCATTGAATGATGTTGGTTAAAGTTATTTCACTTCCCCCTTTGATTGGTAAGGTTTACAACTAATGGCTTCATACATATTCCCCTAACATTACGACTAATGGTATAAAATTCTCATCATAAAAATATATCTACTTGTTATACCTTCTAGATTAAACTCCTCCTTATAACACACTATATATTACTCAACATTATATCAATGGTGCCTTTCGATTATTGCTCGTGTCAAGTGGCAATATAGGTATAAGGTTACATTTTTACCTTTTTTCATTTCTACTTGATTACCTTAAATTCTAAAGTCTACACCCCTGGCTCTCTTAGGCTATGAAATCAACCATATCGAAATGATATTGGCCTTGTGCAGATCCCAAGATTCATAGGAAAACGGACATGATCTCTTGTAGTTTTTTGGTGTACTAACTATTAAATTTCTTTCCACCACTGGGTATGCTTTTTGCTGCTTCCACCGCCTCAATTTTGGAAATCAATATGCATTTGGCACCTACCCTTTGCCCATGCCACTCACACATGGCTTGATAGGACTATTGCCATTTGGTTGTCTTGACACCTCAGGTGTATGGACTTTTGCACACCATGAGGAAAGATATGCCAGAGCTCAGCATCTGGAGCACTGTCGAAATATCTTCTAATAAGGTATTGTTATCTTGGTCCTCCTCTGGTGGTAAGGAAATGCATGTAAAGGTTTTCTGCAAGAAATTTCTCCTTGCATTAAAGTCCTCTCAGGGTTTCCATTTTATTTCGAGGTTCTGCATAGTTTCTTGCAGTTGAATTTATATCTTTCGAACGTATTTCAATGCTATTAAAATTTTTTCCTTTGTGTAATGTGGTTTGTTTTTTTGTTTTCTTGTTTTTTTTGTTTTGTTCCTGCTCCACTTATGGTAAGTCCTCGCTCATTATTAGAGCAACCATATTCATGTACAACCAGTGTGGTCATTTTTTTCTCCTTTTTTCATGGTAATTTGGATAAAGAGAGTGTTTTTGGGGTTTCTGTCTATATAATTTTTTCTTATTAAATATCTGATCCATTCATGATGTTGGTGTTACCGAGCTTTCATTCTGTTTGTGTAGCGAGTTCTGATAACCTCGACCAAAATCCCTATTGAGCGATTACATTGTGTTCTTCCTGGACCAATTTCATTTTTTGCCCCTGTTAGTAGCTAGGGGTAATATTCGAATTTTGTCACAATTTATCATTTAGAACAGAGATTCAGTCGTTGAGTTTTATGCCCTTGGCTGGTTCGTCGATCTAGGAGGTAGGGGGAATAATGGAATACTTTCCTATTGACTACTTTTATTTTTCTTTGTTACTTTTGTTTTTGTTAATTATTCGACTGATTTGAACTCTCGAATTTACGACTTACGCCTTTTATTCTCCCCCTCTCATGGAGATTTTACCGACTACCACCAATTGTCACTAAACTATTATCATTCTTGGAATACCCATTTGCTAAGGTAACCGAACCGAGGGGTACTTTTTATTTTTTTTGCTTTTCATTTTCATTTTACTCTCTTCATTTTTATGCAAGCTATTTTTTCTCACAGTTACTCTCTTATCCTTCCGTCTTTCATATATGTTTTCCTCATGTTTATACAAGAAAATGTCTTTACTGGAGCTCGCATTTTCTCTGAAATTCCTTTCTTTAATAAATTGATGCATCGGTCCCTAAGTCATTGTGATCAGGTCAATTCCCATTCTAGGTTTGGTTCTGCCATTCGCCCATCTAGTTATTCTCTTTTCTCTCCATGTGATTTGGTTCTTTTCTCTCCATGTGATTTGGTTCTGCAGTCTCAAAACATAATTTTTAGATGTTCCGCCTCTTGCTGGAGTCTTATGAATAGCTTGAAGTTTAAACTGAATTGGTCATTTACTAGACACCTCCCAGAATAGCTCGTACATAACACTACTTGTGCTTCTTGTAACTATAGATTTATATTAATTATATTTTTTAACCATAAACATATATGGAACTGTGGGAGGGTTCTCTCAGCATCTACTCTATTATTCTTGGTTAAAATGATTTTTCCCTCTGTATAAGTATTCATGGAGTCGCTTGTATCTCTTGTTCATATTTTATGATCGAATGTTTGTGTGTGTAAGTATCATTCATGTTCAGTCACTGAAATCTAGAAGTACATTGACATTAATTATGCTAACGATTTATTTCTCTACTTTGATTGCACTTCTTGAATCTATATACATGTATGGAAGAGTTAAACATTATGGTAGTTAGCCAAATTGCTTCTTTTAGACTCTCCATATGGCTTCTAAGTATTTGGTTTCCATACTTAATCATGTGATGTACAAAATTGCCATACTTATTTTCTAGAAATTTATAGTCGGATTATTGAGCACTGTAGTAGAATTTGTTGCTCATATGCCCAAATTATTGATTGACTAGAAATTTATAGTCAAATTATTGATTTCGACAGTAGCATCTGTAGCTTGCAAGCCCTTCTTATTTCTCATTTCCATACACTGTAACTTTCTTTACATTACCCTACCTGGGTATTTCATATGATTTTAGCTGAGTACTGTAGTAGAATTTGTTGCTCATATGCCCAAATTATTGATTGACTAGAAATTTATAGTCAAATTATTGATTTCGACAGTAGCATTTGTAGCTTGCAAGCCCTTCCTATTTCTCATTTCCATACACTGTAACTTTCTTTACATTACCCTACCCGGGTATTTCATATGATTTTAGCTTAGGCTTACTATTAACACTAAGTTCCCATGAAGAAGAATTGATTGTAGGTGATAATTCTATTCCTCTCCTACAGTTCTCCTACAGTTCATTATTTCAGTTCATTACATGCAACTAGATGCCATCCCTAGTATTAGTGTTCTAGGAATTATCATAGACCCTTTTATATGAGTCAAAGTTTATATTTTCATACATTACTCATCAATAGATTGCATTCCCCTCGAACTTCCTAGGTACCTTATCTGTATTGCTTCTCCTAAAGATATTACTCATAAATTTACAACAACATTATCAGTATTGCTTCTCCTAGAGATATTACTCATAAATTTACAACAAAAAAGACCCCTATTGGATAAAAATTAATCCAGGAATGGTCTCTAGGGAGTATTTTTCCTATGCTTATGGGATATGTCTCTATTATAAACGAAATAAATAAATTAAGTTTCACTCACGACTGTACATAATATATCTATCATTCACTAAAAGAATCTAATTAAAATAGAGACGAAATCGAACATGTGCCTATGTAAGCATCCCTACAATAGATTCTGATATACCTAGTTACACAACTAATTGTAACATAATAAATTCACAATGTTATGTAGGTCTAACCAGATAAAAGTAGCCATAGTCGCAAAGAAACTTGTACTTTCTTTGTACTTGAGTGAGACATTGTCCTCCCAACCTTGAACTGATCACCCATTCCCCCGAGTTGACATACTTCTACCACGGAATCAACCACATCTATTGATCCCTTCAACACGTATTTAATATGTTTCTTTCATGATAAAGGTTTTGCTAGCAGCATCCCACTTTTGTGGAATTGTTTTATCCACTTGCATAGGATATTCCATAAAAGCTCGCCTTTCTCTCCCACCGTGCTTTTAGACTTTTCTAAGCTTAGCATATTTCTCCAGCCAAGCAAGTTAATGGATATTTCACTCCCATCCATTATTCTTATCTAGAAGTTTATTCTAGAATACTTATCATGAAATAATTATCAAACCTCATTTACCAATGAGATTATATTCTTTTCTTTTGGTAAGAATCGCATTTATATGTGTCTCATTCCCAAGTACATATATCCCATATATTAATTAATAATTACCCGTTTACATAATTAATTCAATATTATTCTTTTTCTTTTCCACCATAAATTCCGACCCAACTCTATCTAACTAGAACGGTCCTACCACAACAGAGGGATATTATAGTTTCTTTTAAATTTAATACCTAAAAGTTCCTGTAATAACTCCCTTGGTGATGACCAGTGTATTATTGTGAGTTTGGAGTAGTGCCCTTTTTATTTGGAGAAGGACATGAGAATGACCAAAAAAATCCTTTCTCTTGTCAAGGAATGTATCCTACAAGATTTAGTGAAGTAGTCATAAGAAAACACCAAAGTTTCACTATGAAGAGATGAAATAAAATTTTAAAATTTCCAAGGTAAGGGCCCTCTCCCAGGGGTCGAGCGTTCGTTACCTCACCCTATAATTTATTACTTAGGGCGGAGCCACTCACTATTCATATGGTGAGGGATCACTCACTATTCATTTGGGAGGGATCTTCTTTATAACCCCGGCACCCCACCTTTGATTAGATTTATGCAAGAAAGAACTTCATTTTTCTTCTTCGCCTTTTCGATCCTCACCTTTCGCTAGTATTAGGAGGGACTTGTATTCTTAAAGAAACCTTATCTTATGCGCGTTAAGCGAGCACCCACCTCGCCTTCAGTTCATATTCTTGGAGCATCCCATAAGAATTATGCACATGGTCACTTCTACCTCTTAGTTGCACCAAAAAGAAAAGAGATGAATCCTAATGCAAAAAACTATAAATTCCTTGAGAAATTAAATAGTGGAAACATAGACAACCGACAATTAATGGAGTATGTAGTAGGATTTGAGACTATCGAGTAGATCTCCAACCCCCATCGTGGAGAATTCACAATGAGATGCTGCAGGTGGGAAGGAGTGAGTCATTACCATAACCCTTAGCTCGAGCAATATAAGTTGTCCCTTACAAAATTGAGCATAAGTTTGTTAATGTGTGCCAGTGCCACATAGGAGGTAGGACTGCCCTCTACGTGTTAAATGCCATATGAAGGGTGTTGAGCTCTTAGACAATTGGTCTAAGGTATATATAAATATATATACTACTACTATAAACCTTGATAATGTAAATATCAATTAATGAATAACACAACCCATGACATAAAGTATATTCACCCCTTATGATCAGTACGGATACTCATGGATTCTTGTTAATAAACTAAATGTACTCACCATAAAATATGAAGTGCGGTTGAAGGGATTATACATATTATGACTATATTAACCTATGAATTGAAATATTTTCAATAGGTGACATATAATCATACAATAGCTACAACTTGTATGGTTAATGTGTAAAACATGAACGCATTATCAATGAGGAAAGACAGGTTACGTAGGTAAGTAGTTATCATTGTGAAAGTAATAAAAGTGAAACAAAATTGACTCACAGTGGGTATCATTAGACCTTGAAATTATAAATGAAGTTGAAACAAAATTGACTCATAGTGGGCACCATTATACCTTGTAATTATAAATGAAGTCATAAGGAAAGAACCTTTCGATAATAACATGTATAAATAAAGAAGAAATATTGAAAAGTGATGGTTTTCTCTTAAGCATAGTTGTGTGTTCATACCTATAGCTAGATTTTAGTTATGACAAGAGATGATTGTTTCTTTCAAAATAAAATAAAATAAAATAATAATAAACCCTCTCTTTTACGATAGTATTGTTATCCTTTAAATCTTATCAGTAAACTGAACACTTAATTTTTTACAGTTATTTTAGTGTTACGAAGGTTGTGATACAAATAGTATGCCTAAAACATTATGTGAAAGTTAATGGTTACAAAATGGTTAAAGTACCATCCAGTTGATGACCCACCTTCCTTTAGGAAGGAATCCCAAATGAGAGAAAGAGATATCACCATAGTGAAAAGTGGATGGTTATGGAATCATGTCATGTGTTGATCAAATACGGTTGTTGATTGGATGTTTCTCCTAGAGGGATAAAATCTTTATCCTATGGGTTACTCACTTTTTGGTGCGTAAAATTTGACTCTAACATGAAGACTTCTTCACCGTAGGGCACATGATCCATGTGATTGAATGAGGAGGGTATGAGAACTCCAACACTATCTAGGGCTTTGTATGCATGTTACCTATACACTCACAACAACTTGTTGATAAAAAAGGGTGTTGATTAGCACCCTTATGATATAAGATCAAATAATACTATACAACTTGTTGATAAAAAAGGGTGTTGATTAGCACCCTTATGATATAAGATCAAATAATTCTAAAAATAAAATGTTATCTAAAATAATCTAACTACTATGCATACACATGGATATGAATAATTTCAAAGGTAGGATGCACAGGTAATAATTCAAGACACATAAACTAAATGCAATTGTTTACTCTAACCTATGCTAGTATAAAGTACATCAACTAAATATGAACATACAAATAATTTAGCCAACATATGATCAAACCAATATGAGAATTCTTACCCCTATGACTAACCATGAGATCAAACAAGGAAACATTACATTCAGTAATCATTATTTGATTATGCTCAAATGTTGGATAAAAGCAGTAAGGGTGGTATGTGTGAAAATAAAAAAACAAAGGCTCAATCCTGCTTGAATAGAATGAGGATAAAAAGAAAATGATTTTTTTCTCATACCATTGTATCCTTTACTCCACCTTAAATATGGAGTAATCACTTCTAAATGTTAATCACTCTTTCTCAATAACTATCTTAGGAATATAACATTCATTTATACTCTTGGGTGCATGCTACTAGTGGTATGATGGAGAGATAGCTAATGGAAAAGGCCTGAAAAAACCAATGGTTCATTACAAAAATAAAATTACAAAATGGGCAAACAAAGTTGGCTTATCACGTTCAAAATCTATGGAATCTAAATGTCATTAAGGAATGATATCCAAATGAAGTGAAGGTGTATCAAATAAATTTATAATCATATCTTATCAGTCTCGATGTGGTGTGGAAGACTCATATTCAATAGGATCCTCTTCATCTCCATCATTATTTTTTTAATCAATAAAGTGATCATGATTTTCCTTGAGAATTTCTCTAATATGCTCCACATGATAATCAGGTATTGTCTTCACTTCTTGACCACAGTGATCCGCTTCATCATATTTCTCGTTAACATTTTCAGAAGGATTAAAAAGTCACTCCCTTTTAAAGGATATGGCCACATGTGGAAATGTATATTCATATCTCCGAAACATTTTTCCCTAATACTAAAGCAACGTTGAATGGATAATTTAATTGAAGGGATGCATTTATGTTTGCAAGAATATTTAACCCATTTTCTTAAACCTTTCTGAGGAGAATTAATAAATAATCTCATGAGAACATCCTCATAAACCATATTGACCTCTTAAGCATACTTGATGAATTTTACCACATGATTAACTACCGGAGGAGGTTCACCATAGAAATTTTTATTTATTTTCAAACAATTTGTAGAAATGATTATGATATCATGGAAACTCCTTAACATTTAATGCAAAGTACATTTCATGAAAATTCCAAGGAACGATTCTCTTGAATCTTGCATAAAAATAAATTATTTACTCACTAGAGTGAATCCAAAATGCATTGAAAGATACTTGCTTCACTTTGCAAGGATGGGAACTTTTGAGGTAAATGAAGAATTACGACTTCACTCTTATAGTAAAGTCACCATATTGGAATATGTGTCCTTGTCTTTGGGATTATATCGATCAAGTGAATATACAATTAAGCCTAAATTTTGGATCACAAAGACGTGTACTCAACTTCTCCTTGGAAAAAATGAAATATTTGGCCACAAAATCTAGCAATCCTGGTAAAAAGCCTCACTAAGCAGGGAAAAACCTTACTGTAACGAGAGAAAGGGTTTCCACTATCACCTTAGAAAAATTTCTCCTACTCATTAGTCGAATTAAACCCAACAGAATTTTCCTTAAGTCATGTAAAATATGCTCTTAACGTGAGAAATAAAGATCTTTGATGTTGGATAGAGTATTATTAAGGCCTAAGATGACATAGACTTTCAATACTAGGATTCAAGTACTCTATGTGTAGACCAAGAATAAGGATGCTATAATTTAGGGTTTGGATTATATGTGTTTAAAGTCAGATCGATTTCAAATAGAAACATCAGAAAAGATCTTAAAATCATATTCAACAACAAAGGATTAAATATCTTCGAATAGAAGGTAGGATTAGGCTACGAAATGTATTTCTATAGTTCCTAGATATGTATAAACAAAAAAACAAATGTGTCATAATCTCTAATTAAGAGGAAATGACCATGAACGATGTTACATTTTTCCTTTAAAACAATCTATAGATGATAATCCTAATTTATCAACCACTTTCGTCAAGAATTTTTTTAGTTTAATACATAAGTGAGCCCTAGAAACCCTATTAGTTTCTCGATATGTCTAAGAGATAAAAATGAAGATGAAACCTCAAAGAAAATATGAATGATCAACACATTATCAATAAATTCCATACTAGGGTTTGATGGAGCCTTTACGGTAAAATTTCAATGGAAGTACCTTGATGGAGTAAGGATTGATGCCTAAGGAATACAATCTTAAAACCTTTTGTTTTTTATGTGAAGGGAGAAATTAAATATAGGAGCTACATATTAATATTTTCCTTATAGGCCTTATAGATAACAATTTTACATGTAATAATGAAGCAAGATTTCAACAATAATCAAGAATTCAATCATGGGATAATAGAAACAATAATTTAAACATTCAACATGTAAAATATTAATGATAAGACAATAAATTACAAAATTATCCCGAAAAGTATATTCTTTTAATCCTCGAATAATTTTTGCATGTAAAAGATCACATCCACAAGAATGTTGCACCAATAAAGGTCACATGTTCCCCATTGTGGCGAAAAAGACTATCTCACTCTTTCTTAGAGAGGAAAGAATCAAATGCATGATGATGATATAATGAAATATGTGGACTCTTTATTTATATGAGACTCATCCCATTCATTTATACAATAATGAATTAAATAATCCCTACTGACAAGTTTACTTTAAGCGTTACACAATTTAGAGGTTACAAGGAAACCTCATAGCTTAAAAACATAACAAAGATGCAATAAACTCCCACACATATGGGAGGAAGACCACCTTAAGCATAAAAGTATCCTTTAAATGAGCTATAAATGCCACAATTATGTTTCATGTGGCCTAATTAGTTCTCCATACTCTAAAATGTAGCTTAGATATCATGGGCATGCCTCCAAAACACCTCCATACCAAGACAACATATCCATAGTTCCTAACATAACTCTCCAAAGGGTAAGAGGAGTGACATAACACTCTCTCACTCAAGAATGGAGATGGAATAAATGGAAATATTGAAATTGGTAAGTATGGAATATCATGGACACACTAATTCAATGAAATCCTTCCTAGTAGAGTCCTTCGTAAATTTGTAAGGCCTTAAAGGAGGTCACACTAGACTAGACTCAAAGGCTAACCTCTCAGGTGAAGTGACAGAAAAAGAATACAATCAATATTAGTCAATCATCTAGTTCACTCCTCTATCGATATTACTATGCCCAAAACATCAAGTGAAAGCACATGATTACAAAAGGGTTAAAGTGCCTACTAATGGATAACCTTCTTTCCCTCATGAAGGAATAATTGATGGGAGAGAGAGATCTAAGATAGAAGTGGAGGATTTTGGCATCATGGCATGTGTTAATCATATAGTGCTACCTTATGGCTAGCTATCCAAGGATAAGCCAAGTTTTCTCCTATTGGAAACCCATTTTTTCGTGGGTAATATGCCATATAGATTATTTGAAATCGCCACATGAAAAATGTAAATATAATTTTGGACAACTACTGAAATATGGATGTGATTATAAGGTTTTGCACACAAAAAATGGTCAAAGACTATTCTCATTGCATGGGAGGGGAATAATATAATAAGGTGTAATGTATGCTTCTTTATAGATAACGTGCAATTCTTAGGATGAAAATAATCCTACATATCCAAACAATAGAATTATTAGCCTATATGAGTTTTCATGTACTAGGGACCTTGAGGTATTTTCAATTGAATAGGGATTTAGATTAGAATTTTAGGTATTAAATATTTTTTTTGTTGTCCATGGACTATTAAAGAGAACCTAAAATATCACATAGATAGTATATAAATTAAATTGCTTCCATTTAACCTTTAGTGTAGACAAGTATGGGGTTTTGTGTAATGGGATGGGTTGTCTTGTAAAGGTAATTTTATAAAACAACTAAAACATGGATGTCATTATAAGGTTTTTCATACCAAATATCGGTGAAGATCATTCTCATTGGTTGGGAAAGGAGCTAAAGTGATAGGGTCTATTGTATGCTTATTTATAGATAATTGGACATGCATAGGACTCAAATCCTACATGTACCAAACATAGGGTTGCTAGTGTATATGTCACATGTCATTGCCATGTTTTTATGTAATAAGGATCTTGAGAACTTAGCAATGGTATAGAGACTCTAAATTAGGATGTAGGGAATCAAATAAATCTTTCAGAGTCCATGGACCATTAATGAGAACTTGAATTATCACATAGATAGTATAAATAATTTGTTTCCCTTTAAGCTTCAATGTATAAAATTATGAGGTTTTGCACACTAGGATGGGACTTTTATCCCTAATAATGGCATGGAGATGAAAAACATCATTTTTCGTAACTATATATTATTATAGGGATTATAGATTATGCACAAAATTCTAGACCCCTAAATAGACTACATAGAGAGAATATGACATGGTTCACCTAGATTTAGTTTTTAAGGAGAACCTAGAAGAAAAACCCTAAGAGGTTTTACTCCACATTCATGGATTACAAACCTAGTAAACTTATGTATAAAGTAGGATACATATTCAAATTAAACAACTATTCACATAATACTAGCAAAATAACCAACATTATATACAAAAAAGTAATTGTTACAAAAAAGTAATTAAACTAATGCTTTATTGCTTAGACCATATACATTATGCTAACTAATTTTTATTAAATTAATTAAAAAATAAAATCTATCTGAACTATTTATTAAAATAATTAAAAATAATTAACATTGATTAATAAAAAAATTATCTCTCAATGCTTCAAAAGTTAAAACAAATATTAAACCATTAATAAATATTATACATTTAAGTTAAAACAAATATTACCATATAAATATCTATACATTATTTTACTTTTGGACTCCTCATTAAATATTTTTAACCCAAACATTTATGTACTACTGATAAATTACTTATTATATATTTTACTGTTTACTTTGCTCCCATATAAAATCATTTTTCACATATTATTAATCAAATGAATACAACATTTCTAAATATTTATCAATATGGGATTTTGTTAATATTTACAAATAAAGTAAATATATTCATGTTATTTGAATTTTTATATGAACCAAATATAAATTATGTAGAAGTTGTAAAATTTCTACACAAATTATATCTGAAAAATTTAGATAATATAAATTACTGTGGAAATCTCTACTCTCAAATTATATTAATTAAGTGATTGATTATATATGCTTTAATGCATATGAATCAAATGTAAATAAAGATTTATTTTATCTCAAATGTATGTTTATGACTTATTTTATTTCAATTTTATTTTTATGTAATTTTACATTACAACATCTCTTTCATACTGGGCTAAAAAACTCTTACCTAATTTTTAAATATATATACTTTTTGTAAATTTAATAGTGTTTTGATATTTA
>APFE031178786.1:9925-32884 GCA_000404065.3 Pinus taeda | reverse complement strand
TTTTATAACCTATGATAAAATTGTATTTTTGGATCATCTAACATTCCCCCCTATGATCCAAAGATACATTACAATAGAAACCAAATCTGGATGCTGAAAAAACTCAAAGCTAAAGAGAACATGAATCAGTTGCATGCTTGATTCATCTCTAAAGGATGCTTGACAACTCCATCATGTGCCAAGCCGCAAAAGGATCCAACTGTCGTTTGCTTGAAAACAGCATCCGGTGTCCACTGACACATTTTGATGATGATTCCCCACTGGCTGAAGATGTCGAAAAAACAACTCAATGTTGCTTTTGCTATGATGAAAGCTGCTCACTGCTGCTTTGGCTGTCGATCGCCCACTCGCTGATGAAGAGGCCCACTGGCTGCTTCGCTGATGTTGTCGAGACTTTCAGTCTGACAACCACTTGTCAATTTCATTGACATTTTCCCCCCTTTGTCAGCTAAAAGGAGAGACAATCTTCTCCAAAATATATTTGAACTCCCCCCCTTCAAGTGTAGGAGAGTTTCACTGTTGTACTCCCTCAGTCAACTGCATGAGAGTACCATCATCGATTCATTGCTGGCTACACTATGTGTGAATGTAGTCGGTTGTAGAACTGAGACAACCGTTTGACTGTGGATGACCATTCCCAAGGATCAATCCATGCATAATGTATCTTCAATCTGCCTGATTTATGTTGGTTGCGACATTTTGCTGAGGAATGATTGGGCTTGCCACAATGGCAACAAGGTTGGAGATCAAAACACTGATCTTCCATATGGCCTGTTCTATGACAATGAGAACATTTCGGTGGCACATCAACTTCAGGTGGCGTGCAATTCTGTTTGTCTACAACTTTCTCAGAACCTGCTGAGGTGAGTGGTTCAAGAAATCCTGCACTCACAAACTTAATTGGCTTGGAATAATCGGGGATTTGTAAGTGGGTGTCATCAGGGACATATCCTAAGCCTCGTCTATTTTTGTTATTTTGAATTTCTTCCCAGGGCTTGATGATGGGTTGGGAAGAAATTTGAAGTTGATCATGAACAACGTCGACACTTGAAGTTGTGGGGATGAATGACTTATCATCTGGATGGTTCAAAGAATTGAAAGTATCACTCTTTTCTTGCAATTCATTCCTTTGAAGTTGGGACTCAAGCTGAAGAAACTCAATGGTTTCATGCGTTTGCTGTAGATGCCGTGAAATATCAGCAAGAGTTTCTTTGCTGACGTGCACCATGTCTTCATCACTGGATATGATCAAACTGTGAAGAATGTTTAACAATTGAATATGCTGTGCCATGCTTACTTGAAGTCAGGCTCTCTTGTAGGAGATGTCGTACTTTGAACTATTTCACTTGACGGACAAGCTCTCTTGAATGTGACTTGAATGGCACGCTCGCTTGAGTTGTTGTTGATTTCACTTGCTAGAGTTGTAAAATTTTCACGCTTAAACTCTAGAATTCACGCTCGATCGCGTTTGTTTAAGTGCTCACTTGACTTACTTGATGAATTCACGTTCACTTGAATGAATAGCCACGCTCGCTTGATGTCGATGGCAACTTACTTGATTGATTTGACTTGTTGGATGATTAGTGCAATAAACTTCACTCTGGCTTGCTTGATGTGTTGATTTTTGCACTGAATTAAGGCAATTTGGTTGAATGAATAATCACGCTTTCTTGCAGGAGATGTAAACTTGTTGCTTGTTAAAATTCATGCATTCACTTGATTTTTCTTTTAAAGAAAGGGTGTCGAACACTGTCGAAAATGCACCCAAAAAAGCTTACAATGATTTCAATGATTCACTATAATGAATTCAATTTGACTCAATTCAAGACTTGGGTGTCGGTTTCAACCGAGAATGCACCCTTACAATTCAATGTGATTTGAGTTTGATTACCAAGTTCTTAAATTTGTTTGCAAGAATGTTGATGTAGACTTTGCTTTGAAATACTGAAGTTTACAAATTCATTAACTTGATTGAATTTGCTTGTTGAAGTAGAACGCCGTTGTTGAAAACTTTGATTATTTGTTGTATGTGTGATCTTGATTATCTTTCCTTGAAGCTATTTCATTACATGTGTTGTGCTTACTTGAATTGTACTTTATGTGCGATCATGTATGTGTCAAAACTAGACACAAATAAAAAACAACAACAATTAAGTATGCACCATCATCAACACACTCTTCGTGTACCTAAGATCCCCTTATTCAATTTCGGGCGGATCTAGGACACATCAACACAAAAATGATTTCTTTATTAATCACTGGAGTACATTTGAAGCAATGATAATGCCAAGCTGACAACCCTTTGAAACAACTCGCTTTTAAAATCAGATTGGATAGTGACACGATCCCTCTCAAAGTAAAACAATACTTTGAATTACAACCACTTTCTCTTATCACTCCAAATACACAATCACTTCTTATATCTCCACAAAATATTCTTCAAATTTACAAAATGTAATACACCTTATCCACTCATCTTCTTTCTTATGTCACTCCTTATATCTCCCCAAAGCACTCCAAAAAAAACATTTTACACATTAAAGAGCATACCTTATTACAAAATTTTAAAAATATCATCCACTCCTTATCTCTCCAAAAAAACACTTTACTTTATCATCCCACTCAAAAATGAATTTATCATTCTTTTATGATATCACTTTGTAAAAGGTGAATTCACGTTTAGTTCCAAACTAAACTTTTAAGTTTAATGCATAAAGGAAATTCTCACCATTCAAACCTTGAATTTGGCGTTCACAAAGAGTTCTCCACCATCTTTAAAACTTTCGCCACGTGAATAGTACCCTCTTCTCTTTAAAACACGTTCTCCACTTTTCTTATTTATCTTCACGGGATTTATCGACAAAGTGTTTTATGGTGAGGCTGAGGCCGAGACTAATGGCGATGAGAGTGCCCCTGCAACTACACTTCCATACTCGTTCTACATTCGTATTCTCTTCCACAACACCACACTATTCTCTGTTGCGCTGCGCTATTTGTATTCAGCTCCTTTTCTGCCATCAGATTCAGTGCTGTAATAATACAAAACTCATAAATCACAAATAATACTTGGCAGAGTATAAGAAGAAATGATTCACGTTGCCAATAAGAGAAATTGGATAGCAAAAACTGCACAATAATACTATACAAAGCAATGTGATTATCAATGGTTGCTTTCTGTCGATACACTAGAGGCAATGTCATCTTCCACAGGCTTCATTGATTGTCTGATACAAGAGCGAGCAACAGACTCAAATAATTTCTCTATCTCAGGAGCATAGTGGGTGAATCCACGATTCCAGAAATTATAGCGTGGATTCTTTATAAGTTCAATGAAAGTAATGAGTAGTCCCCATGGATAAAGACAAAAGTGTCCTCCATTCAGGTTGTGTCCAATGTTTCTGCTGTAGCTCCATTCTTCTCGATTCCAACCTTCAAGATCTGATTTTCAACTCCGGTAATTGATGCAGAATGTTCTTTGATTGTGCTTTGCTTTGCTATGAACGATTCCCATTTTCATACAACCAATCCATTGTCAGGAAACACATCAGAGAGTTATGCTGAGATTGTGAAAGGTTTAGGAGAAACACTGGTGGGTGCTTACCCTGGTCGAGCAATGAGTTTTTTTTACAAATAAGTCCCCCTTACAGTCTCCCAAGATACTTGGTTATCCAAGTAAGAAGGTGGGGCTCTTCATAAAACAGTCAATAATATTCCGGTCAGACTCAAATGATGAATACTGGGAAGGCTATGCAGGCGCAGGGCTTTATGACAGTGTACCTATGGACCAAGAGGAGAAGCGCTTGATCGATTACTCTACATACAAACTAATAGCGGACTGTTATACGCAGTAATAATACATAATTTTCTGCAATTGAATAAATAAACTGCCAGACAGAGTTTTGGCCCGTAATTCCACTTGGAAGGACGAGCTGAGCAGAGTGCGGCCCTCAGTTTCACCTGGAATGACAAGATGGACGGCGTTTTGAATCTCTAATTCTTTGTTAGATTGATTATTCAGCCAATTCAAATTACAGTAATTGTGAAGAGAAAAACCAAGACCCAGAATAAGAAATTTCAAACATACAACAGAGCTTGCAAAAATTGAACACATCCACTACAGGCGACTTACTCCCAGACTGCTGAAAGTTTTCTCATCAGCAGCGTCCGCCTTTGCATCAATCTACAGGACCTCGTCCCAATATCCAACAAGCAGGTTTGGCTCCAACAGAAGCAGGTTTCGGAACAGGACCTCTTCAGCAGAGCCTTCTCTCACTTCCCAAAGAGCAAACCATAAGCTTTGATACCACATATTGAAACAGAAGTGTCCTCAGACACATAATTCTATTAATCAGAAAAATATAATTATATAATTGATTTGCAAGAGATTACACCCGAACTTTTACAAACACTCTTGCAATGAGCTATTTATAAGCTCCATGTCCTAACTACCTCTAATTATGGATCACTTATTAAATAACAAGTGTCCATTTACATTAAATGCTATTCAAACCAACTAGCTAACTAATCTCCTAAAATAGAGCCTAAGATACAACACATTTGAGAGTCATATCTAGTTACAACAATATGCTAATTCTAAAAGTCTCCATTAAATAATAAATATTCTAGAATAATAAATTATTAATTTAATATTTAAATTAATAATTATTTTATTCTAATTTTATAACCTATGATAAAATTGTATTTTTGGATCATCTAACAAAAACACTCTTGTTTTTACATTAACAAAAATTGAAATCACTCTAATACCACATTAGAAAGACATGTTTTCATCCTTCTCCACGACCATTGAATAATCAAATTGTAATTGCATTTCATCCTCACTGTAACGATAGCTTTTTATGACACCGAAGGGAGTCCAATAAACCCATATTATTCAACAACTAAAAAATCCATTATTACGTAATGATAAAGAATTAGTAGATATATTTAGTTTTTACAGAAATTTGCTCAATGAACAATGACTACCATGCCAAAAGAACGTGATCAATAATTGAACAATAAGATTCATCATGGAAGGTGATCAAAAGATCATTATAAAAGCCACAAATCTCAAAACTTACAACGAAAAAATCATAATTTTCTTTGTTTGTGTGAAAGGAAATCTAGAAAATCTTATGAATGTTTATCATAGTTACCAAGTTCAAATTCGGATTCGAATTCGATACGATAAAAATTCGGATGGAAAAATTTCAATTCAGAAAAAATTCGAGAGTATATATCTTAAGTATTTAAATATATACATATTATTTTTCTTATAATAATAAAGTCTTGTCATTTTCTTACCATTCATTTTGAAATTTAAATAATTTTTAATAATTTTAATCAATATAAACAATTTTAAAATTATCCTTTACCTACCAAAACTACAACCACACTTGTCTTAAATCCAAATTCTATTTCCATTTTAAAATTCAAAATTCCTTACTACTTTTAAATCCTATCTAAATTTTTTTTATAATTTTAAGACAATAACTTATTTATTTAAAAAAATAACAAATTAATAAACAAAATAAAGTAAAAATTTATTTTACATTCATAGTTATAAAAAATATGTATAAATCATCATACTTTTTCCAATGAAATTGCCTAAACAAACCATTCAAAACTGCGAAGAGTTACATCACCGTTTCTCTCTGTTACAAAACCCAGGATCGAACAACTACACGACCTTTAACCTGATGCCAAATATTTTGACCATTGACAACTGCATGCTCCTGCCTACATTTTATGAGAATACGTTATACTGACTTTTGGCACAAAAGTCAAGAAACTCTATTGCTGGCTAAGTCCTGGTAGTGGTAGTGAAACCATAGTTACCTTTTATAATTCCTTTGACTTTCCCATTTTCGTTGGAGGGGCGGATTTTTAATCAGTGAATGTAATATTTAGTGCACCGAATTGAATTCAAATTTTCGAATTAATTCGCAAATCGAATCGAACAAACGAATTTTCAAATTTTTTTCAGCAGCACGGCAGAATTTGGTAACTATGATGTTTATTGCATTTACCTAAATTTCGTGATATTTATAATATAGATAAGTTTAGTGAAATGTTATCTTTTATGAAGTTAATCCAAAAGGTGTTTAATGATGAGAATGGAAAATTTATCTGTAGATTTAAACAAAATAAAAAAGCGACTCATACAACCATTGATGTCGCAAGCTTATTCAGACAAACAGAGAAAGTCCTCCGCAAACCACCAACCTGAACCCATCTGCAACTTTAATAATTAATTCTTAAATTCTTTGAAGCACCAAGGACTTCTGGTCATTTCTCATGTGCTATGTAAAAAGACTTGTATCTGTTAGCTGTTGTGTCAGCTCAATCGCTTCCGTTTTGGATGGACATTTCATCTAGTTTTTATTTTATTTTTATATTATCTCAATATAATACAATCGTGCTTTTTTCTTTTGAAAAAAGTATTTCTTGTCATCACTCTACTCATAAATCGAAATCAGGGACTGTGGCCGTCATTCAATCAACATGAAAAATAATGTGTCAAGCTCAAAATGATTGGTATGAGGCTGCCCTTTTGTCTCTGTGTCTCTGGAGGATCTGCACGATATCCCCAAGATATATACTGCCAACAACAACAACAAGGCTTCAACATCATCAACAACAGGTTCTGAATGGTCTCTGTCAAGAGTGAATGGGTCTGAAAGAAAAATACACTCCGTAATACGTGAGTAGCCCTAACTTGACTAAGGCCACAAAACCCATGCCTCACAATTTGAATGGATTGGATTTCTCAAGAAAAATTGTGCTCTGATGTCACTGTTAGAACTCAGGTATATAATGCAACATATAGAACAATCTGAGATACAATATTATTAAATGATATAAATACAATTTTAATGACCATTGGTTCGATATTCTAAGTGGTCTTTTAGACTTCTCATAACTTTTTCAGGTGTATTTGTGGATTTTCATCTTCTACGCAAATGAATATTACAATTTACACAATCCTGAAAATTATGTTTTCACCACACAAATACAGATAATGAGAGACGAAATTATTTTTTGACTTTCCATGTTCTACACAAAGTGAATGTTACAATTTACACAATCCCTGGAGAATTATATTTAATGAGAGAGGAAATAGTTTATTCATAATCATAAAGACATTCAAATAAACAAGAATATAGCATTGCCTAGTAAAGATCATTGAGTCATTAAACAAGAATATGCCATTACCCAATGAAGGCCATTGAGTCATTTCATTTAGTAAATGTAATCTATTACATTTAGAGATTAGTACCTTGCTAGGCTAAAGTTTTTATCTTTTTACCCACATGTTTGTAAAAATTTCTTGAAATGGCAACTTTAGGTAATCTACTTAATCTTAATGATCCCAAAAAAATTCAAAACAATAATCCATTTTTGAATTCAAAACTATATTTTAGAAACATGAATTTATTATATAACCAAAATTTCTTACGCTTCATTCCCAATAAAAAAAAATCAGAAATAAAATAAAATTAAAACAAAAAAATATTTTCACACATTTTTAAAATAATCCAAAACATCACTTAATTAAACAAACTACACCTGAATAACATACATATAACCACAAATAACATGCTAAAACAAATAATTAAACTACACCATCAATAAAAATACATATAACCAGAAATAACATGCTAAAAAGAGCTCACAACCATCCTTTGTTATATACAAAAGCCAAAACACCATGGCTACTTCATAAAACCAAGTCTTTTCTTTCACCTTGTTGTCAAGAAGAAAAGATAAAAACGCTTAGTTATATACAAAAGCCAAAGCCCAAAACCCTATGGCTGCTTCATAAAATCAAGTCTTTTCTTCACCTTGTTGTCCAGAAGAAAAGATAAAAACAGTTAAACTGAAAGACCATACGCTTCATAATATACAAAAGCCAAAGACGCTAGGATTTTATCAGCAATTCGTACACCATGTTCGATTCAAAAATAGCTGGGCACTCTTTTTTCCCTCTGTAATCTGACCGAAATTAAGCCTATAACATCTTATGAACAAACAATAAAAAGCCTTACAGAATAAAGCATCGGTTTAAAGGTTGCTCCAACGCTAATGAATATCAGTGAATATTCTACAGCGAGGAATCCGCACATTACCTCCGGGTTCCGTTTCCATTAGATGGGACAACGGTTTTCAAGTATTCACGGAGGCCGGTACACTGCCGCTGCTAGTTAGTGAGCTGGTGGTGAAACTGCTTCCGAGACTGTTGTAGTGGGACCAGACGAACGACGGCCTGAATAAAGGTACCAACGGTGGAGGCATAGTCCGAGCCAGTATCTGCGTAACCTCCCTCATGCTTGGACGGACCTCCGGATTCGGATGGGAGCACGCCAGTCCCAACACCAGCAAACGTTTGATGTCCTCCTCGTTAATGCTTCCGCTTCCAAGCGTAGCCGGACGACTGTCAGCCGCTTCCAAGAGTTTGTTCTCACGATACAGCTTCCACACCTGACCGACCAGATCTGGCTGTTCTGGGGTGCTGGATTTGGGAGGCCTTCCGCAGGAGACCTCAAGGGTGAGGGCGCCAAAACTAAACACATCGGATTCTGCCGTGGCGCGCCCTGTGTGAAAGCACTCTGGTGCGATGTAGCCTAGAGTTCCCGCTACAGCAGTGGTTGTGAAGGATCTCCGGTCGAGTTCAATCAGACGCGCGAGACCGAAGTCGCCGAGACGGGCCTTGTATTCGGAATCGAGCATGATGTTGCTGGCTTTGACGTCCCGGTGGATTACCTGCTGCTCGCATTCCTCGTGGAGATACAGCAGAGCCGAGGCGACGCCGGAGACAATATTGTATCTCCGCTCCCAGTTCAGAAATCCGCCTGCAGCATCATCATTAAAAATATGTTTATCCAGGCTACCGTTGGGCATGTATTCATAAACCATAATCAGCTCCCCATTCTTGTGGCACCACCCCAGCAGCGGCACCAGATTTTTATGGCGGAGGCGGTTGATGACGCTGATTTCTGAGATAAATTCCTCTTTACCTCGCCTAGAATCCTTTGTCACGCGTTTTACTGCAACCGTATTTTTGCCCTTTGGCAGAACTCCTTTGTAAACGGTTCCGAAGCCACCTCTTCCAAGAAAAGCTGCGGGGCTGAAGTTATTGGTGGCTATTTTCAGGTCTTTGTATTCGAATTCCTTCAGCCTGCCTGGAATTTTATCCAACTCGTCGAGTAATTTGCCCTCCTCCTCTGCCTTAGCCTTACGGTACTTGAGGAGTAGGATAATCCCTCCGGCGGCGACAATTGCTGCGACAGGAAGGCAGACCGAAAGAGCAATAGTTAATGCCTTGTCTGGCCAGCTCAGCCGTTCAATTGTGAAATTCCATGATTTCACGCAGTTGAGCTCTGTTGCCACACCCGTTGACGCGGAAAAGCCGAAATAAGCCTTCTTGTCGAGGATGTCAGAGAGATGGATGATAGACGTCACCTGGGGCTGCGATGGCATCGGATCAGACTTGTTTGCCACGTATACGTCCAGCTTCTTCGTATTGCCATCGTACTGAATCCACGCCTGGATGTCGTAATGGCCCTTCAAATTAATCTGCTTCTCGTCCAGAGACTTCAAATTTATAGAATTTATGCCATTAACATTGATACCTACATGGTTGCCATCGGGATCGTTAGTCTCTGGGCTTTTGCTTGTATCGAACTCGACTGCTAACACCTTACTAGTTCTACTGCCATTAGTGGAGGCGTTGAAGAGTCCCAACCATGGGCCGTAGCTATTAATAGGCATATACTCATTGGAAGTTATTACAAAAGCCAGACCTTCGCCGCCGCTTCCATTCATAAGTCTAATATTGAAAACGAATGAGGTATGGAAAGATGCAGTCTTATTTCGTCCGTACACTCTGAACTTTGTACGAAATAAGGCGCTTGCGGATTTATTTGATATGAAGAACTGCGGATTGCTTGTGTCGGGCGTCAGCTCCAAGGCTTGGGGATCGGGTGCTATTGTGGCGTTATGCATAAAGAATTTACTATCGATTTCAAAAGAAATAAAATCAATCTCATCGCCAGCAACAGTTGTCCCCAGAAAAATGGACGTAATAACTGCAAAGGTTATTACTGCAAAGGCACCCATTTTATACCAGTAGGGTTTCTCAGATTCTACATAACGCATAGCTGATTTACAGTCAGAGGCTGGTAGAAGTAGCTCGTAAATGCTACTTTCATAGAATCCGGGGAGACTTAAACTTAAGACCCAATTGTAAGAAGTGAAGACGAGTACAAACCAGAGGAGACAGAAATGAACAGCTCCATGGAAACACAAATCCCTGCGCTGAGATTTACAGAACAGAGACGTAGGTGGGTTTTCTTCTCCACGCAGCTTGATTTTTCCCCTTCTATGGTTGGTCAAGAAACGCTGAGCACCACATCTTAATTTTCCTTTAATAGAAAATTAAACTTCCAAGAAAAATCCTTACACTTCAATCAATTCCTATAGTTGGTGAAGCACTGAGCACCACATCTTAAATTTTTTTAAAAGGAATATAAAATAAAATTTAATTTCAGAAAAAAACCTTTATCCTGAATCAATCCCTTGCAACTTGATTAAGGATTTCGAAATATATGAACGAAAACGAAGGTTTCGGAATATATCAACCAGAACAAAGTCAATCAGATAGTTTCTTTTGTAACAAGCAAATTTTAAGTATATTCCAAAAATCTCTCTCGAAATTAAATTATTTAATTTAATGTTTTTTTCAAGATTATATATTCACCATACTCAATATATTAATTCAATCAAGGCAAGAAATTAAACGAATAATTTTATATAAAAAAAAATCTTAACAAAATCCCATTATAATTTCCATAAACATTTAATCATTTTTACCTAAATAATAATATTTATTTAAAAAAATATAGTGTAATTTTAATATAAAAATGAATTCAATTCAGCATTTTAAAACATTTAAATTATATACCTTAATAACTTAATGTTTTAATTTTAGGAAATCATATTAAAAATAAAAATAACGATTCAAATAAAATAAATTAAAAACTCACTGAATTTATGTTTGGACAAATCTGGTACAACCAACCGTTCAAGTAATGGCGGTTGATATATCTCTCTGGACCCTTTTTTTCAATCTATTGAATTAAGATCAACGTTATTTTCAGTATGACTTTTAACGTTATTTTCTATATTTTCAGTTACTATCAATGTTGTTTTCAATGTCTCGTTTAAATTTATTTTCTATTTTTTCCATTAATAACAACGTTATTTTTTAAAAATGAATAAGCACATCTTATCCATTTTTCAATTAATTTTGTCATATTTTCCAGTGTCGATTGAATGGCCAATATTTTTTCAATAATCCAATGATATAAACAATATAATTATAATTAGTTCAGTAGTTTAATTAGATTTTTTTTCTTCTAGAAAATCATAAGAATTTTTTTAATATTTTTATTAAATTTAGTGGAGATTTTTGTAAATTTCAATTACAATTATCAAACTTCAAAATTTTCTATTATTACTATGAAAAAACACTAACAAAATTTCTTAAAATTCTTTTATTACCATTATAAAAAACAATATTAATACACACCACAAGAAATGTACAATGCATCGGAATGAAACTACATTTTGCACTCAGGGTGCATGATATGACGGCTAGGGCGGATGGCTTTTGCTCCCCCAACCATGTTCGATCCATGCAGAGGTCTCCCCTTCGGCGATATGTGACGCCTTTGCCGTATCAGTTGGCTTCGCCCGTATTCTAACTGGCTTGGGCCATATTGTAATCATAAGGGCTATCTATGTGATTTTCGAGCGAAGCTTCATCCCTTTCCAGCGTGAAAAAAAAAAAAAAAAAAAAAAAAAAAAAAAAAAAAAAAAAAAAAACTACATTTCATAATTTGTTTGCAATAAAAGTACAATCTTAATATTGAATAGATTTTGCAGGGAGAAAAATTGATTCCGTAATTTGCCATTAATAAAGTGGTATTAAGTGCTATCTAACCAGGGGATTTTCCAATATTTAATAAATATATATATGAATCTACATTATATAAATGTTATCATAAATTATTTATTTATTAAATATTATTTTAAATACATAATTTAAAATGATCCATAAATACCAGTAACTCTAATGTCAAAAATTTATCCATTATTCACTTTCGACAAAAGTGCTTTTCAAAAACACACATTTTTCCATATCTTTTAACACCCATTTTTCCATATCTTCTAATATGGGAAAAACCATTATCTAACATTTATGTTTTTAGAGATAGGCCAAAATTAACAAAAACAAACCATTGCTAATGAAATGACATTTGTACTATAAATTTATAAATTTGTTTAGGGGAAACTATAATTCTAATACCACAAGAAGATCGATGACTCTCTCTTTTAAGTATTTTAAATTTTAAAAAAATATATATTTATTTTTTTACTAAAAATTTAAATAAATAATTAAAATAAATTTATTATTATTGATAATAATTATTCTTTTAAAAAAAATAAGATATACAAATATCTAAATAACTAGTCTAGTCATATAAATTAAGTGCTTGGTAAATGTTGGTATGCATCAATCCCTAATAAAATGAGCTACATATATCTCACATTTCATATATTAAAAAAACCATAAAAATAAACGTATATATATCTTAAAAAAATATGTGACAAACTTCTTAACTAAAAAGATTCATCCCCATTTTATCATGGAAATTATTAACATATAAATAGGCTTTGTTACAATGCCATGGGTTGTTGATACCACATGCTCAAAAAACCATAACAAATTTTGAAAGATACAACTTTTTTTGAAAAGAAAAAAGTGAATAACTATCTTTGAGATAAATCTCAACCTTCTATCCTAAGTACTATTAATTTTTTTTTTAGATATTCTATATATGTTAAATCCCTACCACACGTTTTCCTGAAGAAAAAGCTTGTAATTTTATTCAAAAATAAGATTACTTTGTGCATGTGTTTAACGCACAATAGCATACCTACTTGCACTCAAAACATGCACAAAAATCTCAAACACATTTAGCCACATAAATTGAGCTTCTCTTTTTTACTTTTCTTCTTTTGAAGTTTTTTCCAACCCCTAGAATTGAAGTTGACAATTACTATTTCCATTTCTTCTCCTTTAAATATTAAGGACATCTCTTTGTCCAAGTCTGAACTCTCAAAAGTATGTGTTCATTTTAGTAAATTCACTCCTTGAGAGCTACATGTTTCCTCATGTTGTTTTTATGGAACCTAGATCATTGCTAAATCAGTATCATCTCTCTGTGTGTCTTTAGATATCATTATGCTTCTTTTCACCCTCCTCCATTTGGGAACCTTTTTTTTATTATTTTCTTTAGTTGTTTGTTAAAACTCATTAATTTCTTAGTCTTCATCTTTTGAATTTAAGGATGAGGAAACTGACACCCTTTTGACTTTTGAGATCTTTTCTTTATCATTTTTTCCTTGTGGTAAAACTCATCAATTTCGTAGTCTTCATTTTTTGAAAGTTAAGGATGAGGAAACTCAAACCTCTTTGAGTTTTCAGAAACCTCCCCAATGTGTTTCCAATACCTTCTAAAAATTGATGCTTCCAGAAAGGGAGAGGGAGGTTGTGAAGTCTCACTCATAACAACATCTTTGTAATTGTCATTATTGTGGCATCAAAAGTTGAAAACCATGGATTTACAAAGAGACACACTCTTCTTAAAAACCATGGTCCCTCATTAAAAAAAATAAATCCAGATCTCCTCGAATATCAAACTGTTCCACAAAACCCCCTTGAAACATCAGTAAATATCACATTTATTAGTCCAATTAGGGAGTACGCATTGATGCAGATCTTCATACTTGGGCCAAAAACCATTAAATCTATAAATAACATGGGGTCTTCATTCAACAAATCTCTGACATATCACATGCGTTCATGACATACTAAACAATACCCTTAATTTGAGTACATATTTGAAAATACCTCTAAAATCACACTATTTAACCCCCTACCTATAAGAACTCAATACAACTTCCCAATTTAAAAAACTCTAACTTTCACTAGATATTGTAGGTATTCATTTTTTCATTAACATTTTTTAAACCCTTTTATATTTTTTCATTAACTTTGAGCTCCATTTTGTGTCCCTACCAATATAAAAACTCTTTACCCCCTATTATGTGCTCAATATATTATGTGATCTTTTCCTCAATATGTATCCCCAATATGAATCCACATGGTATGATATTGCTCCCCAGTGATGTCCCCATGGCAAATAAGAGATCTAGCCTGGAGGAATATGAAAAAGCAACTTACTTCTAATAAATTTTCTAATAGATCTGGTGCTTTTTCCATTTTTTCAATGAGGTAAGGATCTCGGATTGACATATTTTTGGATTGTCTATCTATTGTAGCAACTTTCTCTTTTACAATGTCCTTGAAATGGGTTGGACCCATTGGATTTCTGGCTGGCGAGACTGATCTATTTGGGTTACTTATTCCTGGAGCTCCACCTTCCAACCTCAATTTTATGATAATTGTGGAATTTCATTCAATGCCATAGTATTTCACCTAGATGACATATTGTAATAATTTTCCTTCATAAATAAGATTATGTAGGTTTTTCGGTATACCAAAATTATACAAGAGCTTCTTCTTCATATCTTTCACTAGATCCATGGGCCGCACCCTTAAAAGGAATGATTTCCCATTGAGAGTTTTCACAAAAACTTGAAAGGACTCCCCATCTAAAACTGTATTCTAAAGAAAATTCCTTTGAACATAGAAAGGAAGGTTCCATATCTCATATCTAGACCAAAACTAGATCAAAAATCTTCATCTTAATTCATCATCTAATTGAAAATTATGATGAAACGGATCCAAATCTTTAGAGGTGAAAAGAAAGAAAACCATACCCTTCACATCTATGTGACACCAAAAAGGTAGTCATATATCCAAGGTGGCATGAAAGGTATTATACACATATTTTGTGGAGATCCATAAAAAACATTATATATATATATATATATATATGTGTGTGTGTGTGTGTGTGTGTGTGTGTGTGTGTGTGTGTGTGTGTATACTTGTAGTATTTTCTTATCAGATTTATGGGGAAAAGAGGATATCTATGACTAGTGATCCTTCATTCACCACAGGCTATCATTTCTTTGTGATCTGCAAATATCTCGATGCCCTCTCTACATCCAAAAGGACTTAAAAGGTTTTAGATATTAGTGGTATTGAAAGAGGTTGAGACTGCTTAAAGAGATTACTAGCATGACCATTTCCATAACTGACCTTACACCAATACACCACTTCTCCATAATCTTGGTTTTCGACAACCTCATGTATGCTTTAAGGTCAGATGAAAACAACTTTGGATACTAAACCTGTGAAAATCCTAGTGCTCCTCATCCTGTCTTCTCCAAACTTAAAAAAAAAAAACATCCACTTATTGTTGGGTTGTGTTATATTCTTTCCACGACTGTCCATCATAGTTAACTGGGGGGTTACAAGGGGGGTAGTCCCCCCAATACGAGGGGTTTGAGGGGGATCGTTAGCCCCCCTCTATAGGGTCGTGTTCAACGCCTCGTGGAATTTTTTTTGGGACCCTATATTATGTGGGTAAACCTACCTATCGTTTTGTGCATGATTTTCACACATGGTTTTGGGCCCGATGGTTTTTGGTCCATGGTATTGGATGCTTTGGTATGTATATATATGTATTGTAGCATTGAAAGGAACATAATGAAAAATCAAGCTAGTAGTCCCGATTTTGGGATGCAGGGGAAAATCTCTATGTATATGTGTTTTATGTGTTATGCTCTCGCATTGTTTATTTTTTGTGGTTTAGAATTTGTATGCAGGTAATTTCTGTGCGGTGTTAAAACCTACACTTATTAATTACTAATGATTAAATTAGAATTTTAAAAACTTTATTCTAAAATAAACATCTTTTAACAATATAACAAATAAAAAATTAAAAAAAAATGAAAATTTTAGTTATATATATATATATTATTATATATATAATATATATATATATATATATATTTGGGTAGTAAGCAATCATAAGGGATTTGACCCTGTGACCTATCACAAGGAGTGCCTTAACAATACACCCATTCACCATCAATATAATTATAAATTTTCTACAATTTTATATAAATAATTAAAAAAAATAATGTTTCAAAACATGTGAATAATAGAACATATGAAGTCTTCTCACTTGCGTGATTTTCACGAAAATAAAATTAAGCCTTTAGAAAATATGAATAATGACAGGAAATTATGAAGCCTTTTCGCTTACATGAGAAAAAGGTGGAGCAGCTTTTGGAAACTAGCAATTTACTTTCCTTGTTGAAATTTTGTTGGAATAAAATTTCATCGATAAATTGTGTTAAATTTCCATAAGGAAATCTATATTGTCTTTAATCAAATAATGTTACAAATTAATATATGAAGTGTTGTTTCAAGATAGGGAAACTATCTTGGACACACAATCACTTGGTTGAGAGAATATCTAAAGCACACACCAATATACGAAACAACTCTTAACTAATAGGAATAGACTCCTTTACGTAACAAGAATCACAAATGAGACAAGTAGGAATTACATTTTCCAACACACCCCCTTAATGACTGTTTGTCCCAATATCAATCTGCAAAGTCTAGTTGTGGTAAAAAATACAAGATAATATGTCAACATCCATATAAAGGAACAAACATCCACCAGAATGCATGGGTGCGCAGCTGTTGCAGCCGCTAATTTAGTGGGATGTCCTTCACATACATGGTTATGTCATCCATTATAAATGTATACATGTACCTGTACCTGTAAATCCCCCTCCAACATCATCATTATGGGTTTTATCAGATTACCCATAACCATGCTCTAGGTTTTATCGAATTACCCGTAACCATGCCAACAAGGGCTCTCAACCAACAAGGCTTAACTCAGCCACCAAGGCTCAACAAAACCACTGGGGCTCAACTATGCCACCAAGGCACTCAATTTGGGCATGCAAGCTCAACACAACCACAAAGGCTCAACTCTTACATCAAGACACTCAATTCAACCACACAGGCTCAACTATGTCACGAAGGCACTCAATTAAGCCACTCAGGCTCACGAAAAACACAACTTAACCAGGCCCAGGTTTTTCTCGGCTCACCCTCAACCATGCCAAAGGTGTTGTCGGCTGGCCCTAAACCATCACTACAAGAATCCCTATCCACTTCACTCTCGCATATGGTTACAAACCAACACTGCAAATACAAACTGGTTTTACCACAAAGTTTATGGGGATACACATACCTCATCGGGCTTACATTTCACACTTCAATTGTTGGAGTTACTAGGTACATACTTTACAAGACCACTAGAAAACACCCTCAACGTGCTTACTAATAAATGTATGTGATACACTATCATCATGAGTCTATTCCAAAAACTCACACAAACTCGATTATCCATAATCCTTCAATCTCTGATGTAACTACAACTACTATCCTTTGATTCCATATTCACTATCATATCTTCATCATATCTGGTAGTTAATAATTTCTACAAATAAATTTGTCTATTTTTGGAATGGCAAGTTCCAACATAAACTCAAACATGTGACAATAGTTAGCCAAACAAAATTCCACTATATCTTTTCAACCATAATTATATCAATGACATAACATTTTCAAAAAAAATTTATCAATGTATTGAGAAACACCAATCATACTACTGAGACATATGCCATCATGTGTTTATAGATCGTTCTCGTAGTAATTAAAAAAATTGATAGAACGATGCTTCTCACAATTCTATAAGAGGACCTTTTAGAGTATAGAACGATGCTTCTCACAATTCCATAAGAGGACCTTTTAGAGTTTCCACATCAACGTTGGGAATTTGACCACTCTGTGTCCACGAAATAAGGCAACATATAGAATATTTGTTTCCAAAGAGAATTCCCACACAAATTCTCTCGACCCTTCAAAAGAAGGCCATTTCCATTGCGCTCTCAATAACGATGGCGCCATGAGATCAGAATCATGAGACCATCGTTGGCTTTGGCATCTTCCATCACTGCGCCCACTCCCATCATTAGTGATGCAGTGGAGACAAGACCATTGTTGGCTCTACAAACATGATATTTCTACTACATTCCCACATATTTCACATATAACTAATCTTTCGCTAGGCCATTATTCCTATTCTTTACGGTGGTTTATTGGCCAGAGATCAATCATCAAGGAATATTGATTAGGGAAATCTCAGTGTTAAAGGATCTCTTCCAATGAAGTCAACGTCTACCAGTTGTGCCAATGATCTCTGAAACAGGTCGATCAAGCAATTTTTTATCTACTATGTCCTCGATATCTGTTGCGTTCTCGATGAAGGATCTTGCTGTCCTCGAAAAATATGTTATCTACTATTATCTGCTATGGTAGGAACACAACTACAACCATGCTGCCAATGTGGCCTCGCTACCACTGTGGCCTTGCTGCCACGCTTACTCTGCCTCTTATGTGAAGGCACCAATCGATCCACCAATCAACCTGGATCTGCAAATCGATCCACCAATCAACCACTGTTTACTGCTGTAACAACAAGTGATATACGAGCTCCACGATTGAGTTCACTTTGGGTTCGTAACGTATAGAAAAATTGCATATGAACAAAAAAATAGGTTGGCTTGTATCTTCATGGATCACCATTTTATAACTAAAAAATAGAGCTGATCACACAGCTTATACTGCGGGGTGCACCTATATGATGGTGCTCATACTCACCAACTGCAGGTCTGGGTCTGGGTTTGAAGGTTTTGCGGTTGACTGAGGGCAATGATATCTCAACTCAAAAGACCAATAGCTCATCATCTCCCACAAAACAACACTAAATTGATCAACCTTCCCACTAGATATAGAAAGGGTCTAGTTGACAGCAAGGCCCTGAGCTACGGGTATCCTCGATGACTTCCTTGCAAATTGAATGTTGCAGATCTATCTCAGTTCGATCGGCACACACAGAGATCAAAACTCTCCCAATGTCGTCCACACTTCGCAAAAATATCTGCGCGAACGAATGGACAAATCTAAAAAAAGTGAACTGATAAAAAAAATATTCACTAAACTCTTTTATTTCCCTCGATCCATAAGGGGCCAAAGCCCAAGCCATATGGGCTCTGATACTATGTTAAATTTCCATAAAGAAATCTATATTGTCTTTAATCAAATAATGTTACAAATAAATATATGAAGTGTTGTCTCAAGATAGAGAAACTATCTTCGACATACAATCACTTGTGAGAAAATATTTCAGCCACACACCAATCTAGCAAACAACTCCTAACTAGTAAGAACAAATTCCTTTACATGAGAAGAATCCCAAAGAAATAGGAACAAACTCCTTTACTTAGCTAGAATCACAACTGAGACTAATAAAAATTACATTTTCCAAAATTTCTAATCATAAAGTAATTTGTTTACGCATTAAAATATTTTTAAGTAAAAAATAAAAACAAATTATAAAATTGTTAAAATAATTATATCCCACCAATTTTATTATTTTAAAATTCTTGTTTTAATTTCATCGATATTACATTCATAAATTATATGAAAAATTAATATTTTTCTTCTTCGTCACTCCTACAAAATAGAGTCCATTTTACTTTTATCTGTTCAATCAATTTTCCTACGAATTATATCCTAATTAGAGTCGATTTAGAGTCGATTTGATTATTCGTAAAATGATTTTGATGTCCCTCAATACTTACCCAATTAGAAAACGAATCGGTGGTCGTGTTGGTCATATCGTGTCCGAGTTTTTGTTATGAGAATATTATTTTCGTTTAATTTGACGTTTCTAATATCAATGCATTTGATTATAATATATTTAATTATAATCTGACTATAAATTTAAAAAATTTAGCTACAAAATCGATAGTTTATCTATGGGATTTTTCTTATTAGTTTTAACCTTTTGCTTTTGGGATGTCAAATGTATAACTTACATTAAAATGCTCATACACTTTTTCATCACTAAACACTGAATTGTATCTAATACTTGCATACAATCCACCCTTTTACAGAATAGATCAGTACACTAATTCATCATTACTCCAAAATTTTACACAAGTAATGTTTTTTTTTTTGATTTTCCACTTACTAAATTATTTTATTAAAAATTTTGAAATTTTTTGAATTTTGGATTTTCCACATACTAAAATTATTTTACTATAAAAGTTGAAACTCTTTTAATTTTAGATTTTCCATATACTAAAATTTCTCTTTTAATTTTAGATTTTCCATATACGAAAATTTTTCATGCTTTACTAGAAAGATTTTCTTTTAATATATCACAAAGATTTTCTTTTAATATATTAACAAAATTTTATGTATAGAAACAACTTCTAGACACATGATTCATTCACTTAAATTTCCTAAAATAAATTAGTTGAAAATAATATTTAAATAGAAGAATATGAATTCTTCTCAAAATGTTATAAAACTTTGTCTTCCAAAAACTTGATAATTTAGAAACTCCAATACTTCTACACCACCTAAATTTAAATTAGAAAACTTAGTTATACAATTTAATAAAAACATAATTTAATACCATGTAAAGTTCTTATTCATGAAGATACCTCTTTATCATTTCTATATCAATTTCACTTTACATTTATTATAATTACATTGAAGAATATAAATTCTTCTCAAAATGTCATAAAAAATTCTCTTCCAAAAACTTGATAGTTTAAAAACTCTAATACTTCTATACCATCTAAATTTACAATTAGACAATTTAGTTATACAATTTAATAAAAACATAATTTGATTCTATATAAAGTTCTTATTCACAAAAATACCTCTTTATCAATTTTGCATCAATTTGACTTTGCATTTATTATTTTAACTATAATTTTATAACTAAATCTCACCGGAATTTCGTAAGTTTATTTCACTAGAATGTTGTTATTGTAATTAAATTGTTGTTTATTTTATTTTATTGTAATATAAGTTTTACTTATTTATTTATGGAATTGTAATTTTTTTTATTTAAAATAATTAATAAAAATAAATTAAAAATTAAAATTTTATTATTATTTATTATTATTATTTTTTTTGTAAAGTTTGGTAGGACTTTCTATTTTCTATTTCTAAAAGACAAGTGTACACAACATAAATGAGATAGGTGGCCTCAACTTGTCCAGTGGAAAACCAAGTCTGTTGGCTATCTATCCTCCTTATATGCCATCCAAAAATAATATAGTCTAAGGCGATCTACCCAAGCTATATATACATTTATATCATGATAAGAGTTTGAGTTTTTGTCTATCATAAGCATACATTAATAAAAGTAAATGTTATCCGTTAAAAACCAAAAAACATTGAGGAACCTAACTATTCCTTTTGATCCTCTAAGGTTGAGTCAACCGGGGTCGGGTCTTCAGCTGAGCCTCCTGGTGCTATTGCTTGCTCGATAATACAAGGGATATTCATTTTAATTCGATCTAGGCGAATGTCCTGCTTGCGCAATTGGAATTAGATGGCTTGCAAGTCTTTCTTGTAGTTTGGCATGTTTTAGAGGGTCATTTCCATCCCCATTGATAGTTGCTTCATTGCCTTTCCCACGAGGCTCTTCATGAGCAAATACAAGTAGAGAGTCTGCTTGAATTATGTGAATCTCCCCCTAGTGTTCCCCCGATCCAGGATTACCTCATGCCAGGCCTTCATTTCCTCTTTTGAATCCGCCTCCTCTTTTATTTGTGCCTCCCAATCTTCTAAGATCTTCTTGATGCTTACATTCATCCCTACCCTGTACATTGTTTCTGCTTCATTGATAAGCCTTTCTACTGGATTTCTTCCACGTCTAGGATCTGAGGTGCCTGGGTTGGTTACATGAGGCAACTCCCTTCCCCTTCTTCCTCATCCTCTTCCATGCGATGGTCTTGCCATTTCTCCTGTTGTATGAACCTGTTCACATACATTTCATATTAGAGCACATACATTAAGTTACGGACTTTCCAAAATGCTGTCACTTCCCCTCTCCTCGTGTTTCCTGCCACACTTGTCTCTGCCCCAGTGACCCTCTTCCCACGGCTACAATGCCTCTCCTCTACCAGGATTATCACCGCCTCTCCCCTGCCAAGCAATAGCCTCTCCACATCTTTAGTGTTTTCCTCTTCCTGCTCTGCACCTGGGGGTAGTGGCCTGATGCCCAGTTTGAGTGAAACTTTCGGCACCGACTGCCCTCACTCAAACCAGATAGCCACTACAACCATCCACTCCTTTCTGCCACTCCAAATTACCCTCCCTCGCACCTGCTTATGTACCTGCTCTCCTTCCTCACTGGTTATCGGGCAAGCCAACTTAATTGGAGGTGATTCCTCATGGTCTTGTCCTTGATGGTCTCTCTCTTTGCCACTTACAGGTTTGACCCCAGTCCCCTTCCTTCCCAGCGTGCCCAGGTCTCTCCCACCTATTTCCCGACACCCCTCTCTAGTCATATCCCTCATTCCTCTTTTGTGGAAACTCATAGAAAACATTGCAAAAGATGAGTAGAGGGAGATAACATAACCAGTGTTGGTTCGAATGTGTCGTTGCAGGTATCTAGGTTGATATTCCTCGTCGTTTCTCTGTCTCTCCTCCACAACTATGGTCTCTAAATCACCCTTCTTTCCTTCATAATCCCCTTCCTTCCCTCTCTGTCCCATCCATCCTCCTATCCTGTCCTTCCCACCTCCATCACTACCTTGGCACTTGCTGCCACTTCTCCATGCCCCTCTATACATTATCATGTGGGAGGCCACTGCACCCATCGCCATGAACTTGTGGGTTGTACCCAACATTCAGTTATCCTCACAACCATATCTATCCTGCATCCTCAAGCACTCACCCCGATCGGGGTAATTTTATTTTAATTATTATTACGTGTAATTTAATTTAATAATTTGTTGTTGTAAAAA
>APFE031178780.1:0-11484 GCA_000404065.3 Pinus taeda | reverse complement strand
GAGAGAATGAACCGTCGGATCACTACATATCGTGATCGTCAGATTGTAAGTTACAAAATGTACAACGGTAAAGAAACACACTTTACCTAATGCTAACCTAACTCTATACTAGACCAAGTTGAACTTAACTATTCCTATGTGTCGGAATATCCTAACAGGGTCTGCTACAAATCAAAGAAAGATGAATGGGTCAGAAACACAAGTGACGATCCCTCCATATTTGGCAGTTATGCATAAATTGGCTATTCGCCATAGTTGGGCTATGAAAGCAATGAATAGGTTGGAAACTATATATGAAAATTAATGTCAATAAGATTAAACCAATAAATTGAAGGACCATGCTTTGTAGAATTAATTTAAAGGACTTAGTTCAATCTGATGAAGCTACACTTATCTGTACCGCATGCCAAGAAGAATTAAAATTAGAATGGAGAGTTTTTCCTCAATATGGGTGTGCCATCTTTGATCAAAATATATGTACAAAAAAAAAACTTTCAATCATGGGATGCCATACTCGGGAATTTATGAAATTTGATGGTGTGCTGCAGTGTTCTCCTCTAGTCCTCTGTGTCTTAAAGAAAAATAAAGGAGATCCATGTTGTGTGTATAGGAATAAATTAATTGAAGAGTTATTTGAGTATGTAGTTTGACTGAGAATTAATTTTTAGTATGGAGAAACACTTAGTTTCCCATTACCTAAATTAATATAGCTGTAGTGGCCATGCAATTTGATGCAACAACAAGATGGATAGCCATGTTGAAAGTACTCACTCGAGCAATGTGAGATTGATAGTAGGGACAACATTGTTCTTTGTACAACAAATTAAAAAAACCAAAGACTACAATTGTGTAGGTGGTATGCAACATTATTGAGAGAGATAAGATGAGATCTTTGTTTGAATGTGAGTGAGTTGACGAGGAGAGGCTATGTTCCTGTGTAGAAGAAGAGGGCCGAGAGTAGTAAAAAATGTTGGAGTATGCTGGAAAAATGATGAAGGATGAGGGCTATTGAATAAGGGTCGATAGATGAGATGAATGTGTGCTACTATAGTATGAGCATATGATATAGTGTTGTGTGGGATAAATAAAGAGAAGGATGTAGAGGAGAATAGAGAGCTGGAATCAAGAAGAGTGGTTGCTAATTTCGGTGAGTACTACGTTCCTTATTAAGTGTGGGTTGGTGCCTACAAAATAGGGAGTTGGCACTTCCATTTTAGTGGATATTTGAGTAGAGGTTGGGGGTTGGTTCCTTCTACAAGTGGGTGCTTGCAATAGATACATTAATTTTTTGCTTCAATTGGTGCTTATGGTGATCTTATTAGGTATCTACAAAAGGTGAGTTGGTGTTGACTACTAGAAAATAATCTAAGAGAGTTAGTGCTTCTCATGAGTGGTGGATCAAAAAATTGGCATAAAAAGTGTAGGAGCTCATATTTTACATCGTAATACAAACAAACATTTGGTGGGTTTTCTCCCTGAAGGATTTCCACATTAAAACTTAGTGTCTTATGTGTATGCTACTCTTGGTGTGTGTGTTTATGTGTTATCTTATATTGCTTCTACATGATATGATGGTTATTTATCACATGAATGAATGCCAAGTTTGAATGTGAATTTATAAGTTTGAATAAAATTTAAAGATTAAACTTAATACTAATTCAACCCCCCTCTCAGTATTAACAATTATTTCCAACAATTGGTATTACAGCCAAGTTCCTTCAGGAACAAATTAACCACTTGAAGGTAGATCAAAAGGAAACAATGGCTAATCAATTTTGGCTAACACCAAAGGGAGTTACATTTTTAAATGGATCAGACTATGAGATTTGGAGGATTAAAATGGGAGCCCATTTAATGGTCATCAATGAATACATTTGGTTGACTCTAGATTATGGAGAGAAGAATGAATTTAACACAAAATCCAAGGAGATCATCATGAAAAGGTTGTCAAATCTAGATGTTGATAAACTTAGTCACTGTGAGACAACAAAAGAAATGATGGATAAGTTGCATTCAATATATGGATATGATAGCAATGTGTCTCAAGAGGAGGTCGAAGAACCTTGTTGTTCAAGTAGTGAACTAGAACATGAAAATATTGCTATGGGAAATGATAAAAAGAAGAAGAGAAGGAAGAATATGAAGAAAGCATTCCAGAGAAGAGATGATGAGAATATTGAAGACTTTCCATCTAATATGCAACTTCTTGCTCAACACTCTTGAGTTGATGATGATGAAGATTTAGAAGAGAGGTCATGTTGCTCAGAAGGTAAGCTATTGTTTTGTGATGGATGTAAATATATAGGGCATTTAGCCTCTAGATGTACACGTTATTGTTTTGAAGAAAAAGATAGTCATACATCTAGTAGTAGTGGTGAAGATAGACCTATACTTGTAGCAATATCAGATGAAGTTACCTCTCAAGAAGAGGGAAGAACATATCATGTGGAGATTGAAGAGAGATCCCATGAGTGTTTATCTATAGGTGAGAATGAATGCATTCCCTGTAGTGATGAATAAGGAGTACTCCTTAGGCCCATGTAGGATTCTGGTCACTCAAAAATGGGTCTAGATCCTTGTGACTATTTTTATAGCACATTTGTTAGGGAAGAAAATGATCTAGATGAGAATATTTATTTTAGAAAGAAGTTGATCTTTTCTCTATAAGAGATCAAGGAGCTTGCAGAGGCAAATCAAAATGCAAATGATCAACTGCAAGAATATGAGCTTGAGAAAGATAAGTTGAACAAAACAATTGTCAATCTTAATGCAAATAGAAGGAAGACAACAATTTGAATGAAAGTCTAACAAGTTAGTTGAATGAAAAGGAAGCTTACTATGAGAGTGATCCAAAATTAAAAATGAAAGTTTCATAAAATGATTTGCATGCTAGTTTATGTATTTTAGGAAATGGATCATGATTGCAAAAGAACACAAACTAAAGTAAATTTTGTATATTTTTAATAGTTAAAATTGATAATAAGAAACATCAAAACACAACAAATTGATGACGAAGTTCACCCCTCTTGGGTTATTTCTCTGGGTCCAGATTCCAATGGTGTACAATGCTCGAATTATTAATTACATCAACATACAAGTCTCAATTTGCAAAAATAACACTACAATTACGTCCAAAATGTCAAAAAAACCCCTATGTAGGCTCTTTTTAGGCTCAAAAGGGCTAAAAAATGGCTAAGATAGGACTCCTTCAAACTACTTGCAAATAGCTCTACAAACTGGTTCACTTTACAAATTGGGGAACAAAATCATTATTTGGTGTAATGGTTTAAGTGCTCTGTTGGTAACTTAGAGGTCCCGGGTTTGATCCATAACTTTCGACAAGATTTTCATTTTGTATTAAATATAAAAGGTAAATTTTCTTTTATACGTGGGATGTAGCCCCTTCCACCTCCCATGTTGGTGGTCATGTGGCACCAAATATGACCGAGGGGGACAGGCCATAAGCCACGAGCATCCCTGGCCCCACTCCTGGTCATGTGACATTAATAAAAATTGTGCTTGGGGCATGGTCAGGGTGCCACATGCCCCTCCCCCTTTGCTTCTGCCGGTGGTCACGTATACACCAAAGAACCAAGGGTTGGGCCAGTCGGGCATGCCCATCGGCTCTCCTATTACCAAAACCATTGAGCTCCTAAAATTTAAATAGGGTTGACTTGCATTGAATATCAAGCGACACATGCAGTGCACCAATAGGGAGTCAGTTTAATAGATGAGAGGTTACATGTTCGATTTCTGCATAGTTTTTTTCATCCATTCAACAAATTGTTGGCACCAAAACCAGGGGCACTTAGCGGCGTCTCATAGGGCCATGTGGTGCCCTCTAGTTGGCTCACATGGTGACCTATGATTGGTCCACCACATCAACCATACACCTATTCACTGTGCACCACGTTCCCTTGTGCCATTGGTCCACCTACTATCCGTACAACCCAGTCAGCTGATGATGTAATCCTGATTTCATTGTATGGATTTCCACATGGCATATGTACCTTACACAAACAACCCTGTAAGTTGATTTTTTAGCCATTTGCTGAAAACTTTAGAACACGATAAATTCCTCATATGGTGTCGAATTGAGGCAATTCAAGTGTCACTGGAATCAAAATGATGAGATATATGATTTGACACTAGTTTCAAGATATTTTGAGCACTTTCATTTTTGAGCATCTTTTTGATCCCCTGGATCATTCCTCCCCACTTGAAGCTTTTGAACCACCAAAAGTATGTTTTTAGTCAATAAGTAAGTGTGGGTACAACTCCCTCACTTTCCCGCTCTATATCCACCTTTTTTTGCTTAGACTGGTACCTTTGAGCCCCACATCAAGATACTCCACATTGCCTCTTTGTGAAGTTCTTATCCTCCTATCAAGAATTGAGTCTTCCCGCAACTCATTTAAATATTTAGAAGTAAAATATTCTATAGATGGAATTTGAACATTCTCTTCTTGATAAAAAAATCATAGGAGGCTCATATAATCTCAAATTTTCCACATTCACAACATAATAAATTTACATGTAAGGTGGAAAATCTATTCGGAAGCCATTGTTAACAATCTTCTCCAAGATTCTAAAAGGAACATATTTGATTGTCTTGAGCTTTTTGCCTTCACCTTGTAGTCTTTCCTTACTGATGTACAACCCAAATTGATCTCCCACATTGAAATCATGATCAACCCGATGCTTATCATGTATTACTTTGTATTTGGCTTGGCTTTTCTCCAATTGTTCTTGTACCCTTTGATGCACTGGCTAAATTTTTTCAATGAAATGCTTGGCTTTTTCTACGTCACTATGTCCATATATCGAAATATATTTAACAAAGATGAAATCCAAAGGATACTTTTCAAAATATCCAAAAAAAGCTTCAAACGGAGATACTTGTGTAGATGAATGCTTAGCACGATTGTAGGCATGCTAGATGTAATGAAAATGCTCATACCAAAGTTTAGGATTCTTACCACAATATCCTCGAAGGAGATGCACTACTGTTATGTTCACTACTTCTATCTGGCCATCAATTTATGGATGAAATTCTATGCTCTTATTCAACTTTGTGTCCATGAGTTCCCATAAACTTGACCAAAACTTATCGATAAATTGATAATCTCAATCTGAAATAATTGAAGTACGTAACCTAAAATGAACCCATACATTTTGGAAGAACATACTTGCAGTCTGTTTAGCTGTAATCTGTTTCTTACATGACAGCAACACACACATTTTGCTGATATAATCCACCACAACATATAAATAATCATGACCTTTCCTAGACATTGGTAGTCCCCCAACAAAATCCATAGAAATACTTTCCCATGGATGAGAAGGGATAGGAAGTGGAGTGTACAAACCCAATTTCTTATTGCTTGGCTTGCTAGTAGCACACATAGAACATCCTTTTACATATCTTGTTATAGTTTGATTCATGGAAGGCTAATAACAATACCTCTATAATTGAGCAACTATTTTTCCTACACCAAAGTGACCAACAATAAGAGAAGTATGGGATTCCCTTATAACATTGACTCTTTCACCCCGTGGAACACATAACTTGCCAAGATGATACAACAATTTGTTATAAACATGATAATCCAAATCTTCAATATCATTGCCTTGACTCAAAGTTGCATAAACATATCTAAATCTTCATCTCGAGCATACTATTCAATATAACTTTCATGCATGAATGAGTTATTCATAATAATAATAGATGCATTAACAATACGCCTTGATAGCATATCTACAACTTTGTTGTATATACCTTTCTTATACCTTATTACTAAATGAAATTGTTGTAGGAATCCCATCCATATGAAATTTCTAGCTTGTTGTATCTTGGTTTGTGATTGTAAATATTTCAAAGGTTGATGGTCAGTATGAATAATTGTTTCTCTACCCATCAAATAGTGCTTCCATTTCTTCATGCTTTGTACCAAAGCAAACAACCTTTTATCATAAGTTGGATAGTTAATTGTTGCACTGGAAAAGGTTTCAGAATGATAACATATCGGCTTACCATGCTACAACAAGACAGCTCCCATAGCATATTTTCTTGCATCGGTTTGAATTTTTGTTGACAATGTTGGACCCACCAACATTTAGGGGATCTCCCCGGTATGAAGTCCCAACTAGACCTCACACTGTTTTGTGTATGAGTCCCATCTAGTGCGATGGCCTATTTCCATTATCTTAGAGATTTTCCTTAGCTCTTGTTGTTCAACACATGAGAGTGTTATGCTTGCAACTTAAAGAAAGCGAGGTGGATATGCCTGGTGAGTGCGTAATGTAACTTTGTGTTTAGGTTATCTTACTCTAAGGGAGGGTAAAAGTGAGCCTCTAGATGAGAGATAGTAGTACCACCCAAGGAGATACACACACGAAGACAACAAGGGTCTATCCAATAACCAGTGGAATAGTCCACAACGGATGTGACAATCGTTAAATCCAAAGTGCAAGGGAAAACATGTACACTGTCCAGTGGAGTAGTCCACATGGGGGTGATGGTTGTTGTAACTAAGGAAAACAAGAATGGTCTGTCTAATATCCTATGGGTAGTCCACATGGATGATACAACAATCATAAACATTACAAAAATAAACGAAGTAGTTCAACTATCTTAGTACAGGTTAAGAAAACATGCATTACAAACGTTTAAAGAATAGCCTTACAAACGAATACAAAACATGTGTGAAAATGTGCTGGCCTAAGATAGGCTTCTGAATTAATAAAAAGTTCCAATACATATATGTACACCATATATCACTAATCCCAGTAGTGGGACATTGGAGCCACTCCTCGCTTCTCAAAGAACAAACTATAGACTCTCAAGGCCATGTGGGAGGAGCCAAGGTGAAAAGTCCTTTGCTCATACAATGAGGGGGTATATATAGCCAAGGGTGATGCTTGACCCTTGTGACTCTTGGACTTCCCTCATGACCGTTCAACTTCCTATGAATTTTCAAGTGACATGACCCTTCAACTTCATATTTGCATCCATTGGACTTTCACTTTACATTACATTTGATTACAGCATGTATGGCCCATAGTAGTGATGTGGTCGAGACAACTCATGACATAAATCGACATGAAATTGTTGACATGTACTGGCTGACTGTGGTGACCATGGAAAGCAACTATGCTATTGAGTAATGGATGTGCTCTTATCATGTTGTACATTCACCTCCGCATGGAAAAGTATTGCAGGGTCTTTGATGGTCTTGGTATTTTCTTGATGGTTCAGTGCATGTATCCCTTTTTCTTGATGCTCGATATGCTTTTTACATTCATCCAGTTGTGAGAAAGTATTATAGCATGCAATCCTTCTTCATCCCATTCTTCATCGCGCCATGTTACATCAATGTACCTGTTCCTACAACTCACTCATGATGGGACAACATCAAATCCAAAACTATCATAGTCTAGAATGATGCATTATTTTTGGTTTCAAGTCCAAGTGACTGGGAAGGAGGACAAGATACTAAAACGCATAGAGCACAGCTCAGGCCAAGATGAGGGGCTCTAGATTACTATCGGAAAAAACTGCAAAGAGTTCAATGGGAAGAAAAATTGTGCAATGAGGGACAACAATGACAACTGCAAGGTGGAATCCTATTGGGAAGAACTGCACAGTTCTTGGGAGGAAGACAAGGCAGGCTGTCACGGGAATTGTTGGATAGTTCTATGCAATTTTCAGGATGAGGATGGATCAGGTGACTTGGGGTCTAGCTAGGAATCTGTGCAATTTCTCGGAGGGAGACAGAGTGGGGAAACAAAGGGTGCTGGTAGGTAATTCTACGTAGTTTTCCAAAGCAAGGCATGATCGGGCTGCGGGGAGCTATTGGTCACAACTCTGCAATTTTGAGGGACAGTGTGGGACAAGAAGTAAGGGCCTTCCCATCAGGACTGTGCAGTTTCTAGGAACAGTGCAGAGCGGGGCATCAGAAGGTGTACCAATCAGGTCTGTGCAATTTTTAGGAATAGTGTAGAGCAAGGCAGCAGAGGCCTGACTCAGCATGACTGCGTAGTTTCTATAGGTAGGTAGGGAAAATAGCTGGGCATGTCTACGCAATTTTGGAGAGAAGTGTAGCCCCAGGTCACAGTACAGTGCAGATTTTTGGTAGACTAGAGAGAGGCTTGATAATTGATCTTGCGTGAAGCAAAAATTGGATTGGCCTTGGAGACAACTTCTGCACAGTTCTGGGAGACAAACAACCTGATCACTTCCAGGTTGCATAATGTATCTACCCTGAAGGATAACCTCAAGGACTGCACATTTTTGGGTAGTAGAATAGGGTCACTGAGATCTAAGACTATGTAATGCAGCTAAGTCAGGGTCCAGTTGAAGGGGTTTGTCCAGTCGACAGATTTTCAGGAAAAATGGCTAAATGCAAGAGCAAGTGAACATGTGTAGACATGAAATTATGATCAGACACTTAGAATGACTCGATGACAGGACACCACAAACCAACACGACAAGCATGTGCCCAATGAGACTGTCTTAAGGTTAAGAGTGACAAGTGCACCACTTGAGATAGACCTTCGAACGACTGTGATGAAACTTGTGTGATAATGCTTAGAAATTTGTGTGTGAGTGCGTATGATGCTCACAAAGAAAAGAAATCTCGTGCACATAAAGACCAACCTTCAAAATCACTAGAACAAGATCACAAGCATGACAAAGCAATCAACATGCCAAAAGACGACTGCTAGTCTAACAAGAAAAATGGTGTAAAGACTCAACAAGATCTCATGGAATGGAATCGAGTGTTTACAACCATCAATGGAAAAACTAAGGAAGGCTTCAAAATTTAGATGCAGGCCAAAGTTTTGGAGGGTGTTGCAGCTGCTGTAACACTTGGTGACACACTAGCAGAATATCAACTTCTCTATTTTGGTTCATTTTTAGCACAAGGCCTTAGCCTTTCAAGGAGTATTGATTCATTTTGCAGTTCACTCCAGCTTCCCCACTTAACCCATGAACAAACATGATTCGCCTTGCACCAACTTAGTCAAACACAATAAAAGTTTTAGCCAGATCACAATGTTTCAAAATCGAGAAGGGTAGTTTGGCTCGTGAGCTTAAGATTTTTAGAGTATAAGTTTTCATCTCTGGTGTTGCTACATTTACAACAGACTTGGACAATACCCCTTGTGGAGTCATGCAAGAACACAAGAATTTCTCCATTTCCAGTGAGCCTGGTCATTACCTCAATGGATTTTCCTACTTCACCTCTCTACGCAGGAACCCTTTCTCTTCTTTCGCCTTTGTATTTTTTTTGAAAGGGGACTGTGCATAGGAACTTATTTATTTTAGGGCGGAAGAGGGATCCTAACTTATTGAGAGAAGGAGAGGTTGTTCCTTCATAGAAGCATGTAATACCTCTCATTTAGGTTTGATCGTTTATATTATCCCCTTCTCCATTTCTACTAGTTGGATAAGCTTGGACACACAGAGCAGAAGACTAAGTACATGCATGGGGTTTCCTAGTTTGGACACAGGATCATGTTTTGACCAGAGCTTCCCCTACAAATGGATCATATTTTTTGTCGAGACTTCATTGACCAAGATCTACAACCAAGAACATAGACTATGGATATAGGACTAGCCAAGAACTGCAATGTCACAAGACTCCTGAACTTCAACAACATATTCAAAAGCCAAAACATAGTGCAGGAAAACACTTATTTACAAAACAAAATGACAAGACATCAAAACAAAGCAAAGAAAAAATGGATCAAAGACAATAAAGAAAAATAACATAATAAGCAATAAATATACTATGTACATAGTGCGGGGCACAACCCTAGATCATTGAAAATAACATTTTAAATCTTTGCCATTGACAGGGAGGTTGTCAATCCTCCCGTCAAGTGATTGAAGATGGTATGTGTGTTGGCCAAGCTTTTCGTGAACCATGAAAGGACCAATCCACTGGGACTAGAAATTTGTGTGTTTTCCTTTGTCCTTGTGGGGTTTATCCCACTTCAATACTATGTCACCCACAACAAAGCTGGTGTTCCTTGCCAACTTTCTGTCAAACCATCTCTTGATATGTTTATGGTGGAGTGATATTTTTTTATTTTAATTTCATCCTTTCTTCCTGTAATTTGTGCAGTGTGTCCATCCTACACTAAACTAACAGAAACGACTTGCCTTGGGATTCTTGGGACAATTGGAGAGTAGGAAAGTAGATGTTTGGTGGGAGTATGGCTTCTTTTTTGTTTACTATAAAGTATGTAGATGTGTTTAGAGAGGGTTTGGGTGTGATGCGGTCAGCCCAAAGAGCATTCACCAGAGCGGAATGCCAATTTTGTTGTTTAGAGTAAATGGTATTTTTTATGATGCAGATAAGATTTTTGTTTGTAGATATGGTAAGACCATTTCCTTGTGGGTAGTAGTTAATTGAATGCTTTAACATAATACCATATAGCAAGGAAAAATTATAAAGCTTCAATGAAGAAAAGTAAGTTGCATTGTCAAAAACAAGTGATACAGGAACGCCAAACCTAGAGATGATGTTCTATTGTAGGAAGTTGATGACTTCCTAGTCATTCACTTGTTTGAGCAGAACTTCTTCTATCCACCGTGTGAAGTAATATGTAGCATTCAAGATGTAGTGGTGTTGCTTTGATGAATGTAGGAAAATATCCCTAATGATGTCCAAGCTCCATTGTTAGAATTGTTTGTTCATTGCAATGGGTTGCAGCGAGGTATGTCTTTGACAATGGGACTTGGTACATAAGCTATAACATGGGAGTATAGGATATAGATTCTAAAGTCTTTGATGGCTTTGACCAAGGCATATGCTTGCTTTTCCATAATCTGATATTTTAGGGGTGCATCTCTGAGAGCTCTACTAAAGAATGCAATGGGTCTCTCATTTCCTTGGTCATTTTTCTGTAATTGGACAGCAGCAATAGTATGCTGGGAAGCAAAAGAGAAGATGATAAACTCTTTGTCAAATTGAGGATTTGTTAAGACTGGAGTTTTTGTAAGGGCCAACTTTATTCCTTCAAATGCTTGATTTGCTTCTACTGTCCACTTCACCTTTGAATCCTTTTTTAGCATGTTATTTAGTAATCTGCTTAATTCTGCCAAATTTGGGATGAATCTCCTGAGGAAGTTGATCTTTCCCAGGATTGCTTGTAATTCTTTGATGTTTCTTGGGTGGGGCATTTTCAAGATGGCCTGTATCCTATCTGGGTCAATCCTAATGCCATCCTTTGAAATGATATGACCTAACAACTTACCTTCTTCCAATCCAAACAGGGATTTCTTGGGATTTAAGGAAATTCCATATTTCCTGCAAGTTGTGAATATTTTCTTTAGATGTTTCAAATGTTCTTGGTCAGACTTTGAGAAAGGTGTAAGGTCGTCTAAGTAGATGACAAGGAAATCACGGATTTCTTTGGAAAAGGCAATATCCATTGCCCTTTGAAAGGTAGCTCCTGCATTTTTCAACCCAA
>APFE031178773.1:0-13601 GCA_000404065.3 Pinus taeda | reverse complement strand
CCGGATTTCCCATCCTTTCTAAGGAAGGAGTAAAAACAGTTAGGGTTTTCTTTCCCTTCTTGACAACTGTTTTTTTTTCATATTTTTTTTTTTAAAGGAAAAGAAGATTATCATCAAGAAAATAACTTCCTTGCTCGAAGTTACTGAATGTAATTCTTTTATTCATGCTCCAGTTTTTACACAAAGTAATAATAATCTTTTATCCCAGTAACATATACATATATGTTTTTTTTTAAGAAAACAGGGAAGTAATTTTATTAATTACCGGGGCCATTACATATTCCCCCCCTGAGATTGGACATCGTCCCGATGTCTTCCAGCTTCAAACAGTCCTGGATAATTCTTTAACATTAGCGCTTCATCTTCCCAAGTGGCCTCCTCAGGCCCAAAGTGTTGCCATTGAACCTTAACTTGGGTAATAACTCGTTTCCGCAGCTGCACTTCTCTCCGGTCGAGAATGTTCAGAGGTTCGACCAGGACCTCTCCTTTCGGTTCGACCTGCAGCAAGTAATATTTAAGTTAGTTTTTCTTTTCTTTTAAGAAAATAATCGTCTAACTATTACCTTGACAAACCTCTTTGTCCTATTAGTTCCCACCTGAATCTCTTGCCATCTGATCACATGTCTAGGATCATAGACATATTTTTTAAAATTGATACATGGAAAACGTTGTGAACCCGGATGTGGCTGGGTAGAGCGAGTTGGTATGCTATCGGCCCAACTCTTGCCAGCACTTGGAAGGGTCCACAATATCGGGGTGCTAACTTAGTGCACCCGCTCCATTGTAATGTACTTCTCTTGGCTTGAATCTTAATGTACACATGGTCTCCCACCTGATATTCCTTAAACCTTCTTTTCCGATCTGCAAAATTTTTCTGTCTATCTTGGGCAGCTTTCAAATTAGCTCGTACCCTTTTTACCATGTCTTCCATTTCCTTAAGCATCTCAGGCCCTAAACTCAATCTATCCTCTGGTCCACCCCAATTCGAGGGAGTACGGCACTTCCATCCATACAGAATTTCAAAAGGACTTAGTTGGGTTGAGGTATGGTATCCATTGTTATATGCGAATTCTACCAAATGTAGATACTCCTCCCACAGCGTAGGCTGTTGCATCACGTAAGCTCTTAACATGTCTTCGACCACTTGGTTTACCCGTTCCGTTTGCCCATCCGTTTGGGGATGATACGCTGTACTAAAATTCAGCTGAGTTCCCAATTCAGCAAACAATGTCCTCTAAAAGGCTGAAGTGAATTTCACATCTCGATCATAAATAATTGTCTTCGGAAGTCCATGTAATTTAAACACGTTCTGCATAAAGAAATGAGCAATCTGCGCAGCCTTGTACGTAGATTGTACAGGTATGAAATGTGCGGCTTTACTCAATTTGTCTACCACCACCATTATAGAATCGTTATTTCTCTTCGTCTTCGGCAGCCCAGTGATAAAATCCATGGTAATGGTCTCCCATTTCCATTCTAGTCTGGGTAGTGGCTGCAATAGTCTGGCTGGATGTTGATGTTATGTTTTAATTTGTTGGCATTCCAAACACTGAGCCAAATATTCGGTCACATCCTTCTTCATTCCAAGCCAGAAATAATTTCTTCGAATTGCAATAATCATCTTCTGATAGCCTGGATGTCCCGCATAGTGACTAGTGTGGAACTCATCCAAAATCAGATTTTTAATCTGGCTTTGGTTGGGTATATATATTCTTCCCTTGTAATAGAGCACACCTACATTATCCAGTTCAAATTTTTGTTGGTTTCCCTCACCATTGCCCTGCTTTAGTTGCTGCTTAATTTGTTGGTATTCAACATCCTGTTCTGTTGTTTTCTGTATAGTTTATAAGAGAGTACTCTTCCAGCTACTCAGGGATATTTGATATAAGCTTTGTACCTTTCGACTTAAGGCATCAGCCACTCGGTTTTCCTTCCCCTGCAAATGTTTAATATCGAAGTCAAAGGTTCTTAGGAACTATGTCCATCTAGCTTGTCTTGCGTTTAAAGTGGGCTGGCTGAAGTAATTAGTTAGACTATGATGGTCAGTCAATAACAAAAACTTTCTTCCCATGAGATAGTGCCGCCACATCTTCAAATCATGTATAACAACAGCCAGTTCCAAATCATAAGCAGAGTATTTTTGTTCATGTTCTTTTAACTTTCTTGATTCATAGGCAATCACTTTGCCTTCTTGCATTAATACACCTCCCAGCCCTTCCTTGCTTGCATCCGTACATACCACATATTCTTTGTCAGGATCAGCTATACTCAAGATAGGTGTTGTAGTAAGCAATTGTTTTAAGTGTTCGAAGCTTCTCTGACATTCGGGGGTCCATTGGAATGCTCTTCCCTTTTTCTGCAGAGATGTGATGGGGAATGCCACTTTGGAGAGATTTTTCGCAAATCGTCTATAGTACCCGGCTAAACCCATAAAGGACCGGATATCCGCGACATCCTTTGGTACAGGCCACTCCATTATAGCCTTTACCTTTTCAGGGTCTACAGCAATGCCCTCTTTGGTAATTACATGGCCTAAATACTGAATCTCCACTTGGAAAAAGTCACATTTACTAAACTTGGCGTATAGCTGGTGTTCTCGAAGGGTCTGTAGCACCATTCTAAGATGTTCCTGGTGCTCTTCGACCGTACGGGAATATATCAATATGTCGTCAATAAATATCAGCACAAACCGATCCAGATATTGATGAAAAATACTATTCATTAAACACATGAAAGTGGCAGGGGCGTTAGTTAACCCAAAAGGTAATACCACAAACTCATAATGCCCATACCTTGTTCGGAAGGCAGTTTTGGCAATGTCCTCTTCTTTAATCCGGATCTGGTGGTAGCCTGACCTTAAGTCAATCTTAGAGAACACAGTTGCTCCTTTCACTTGGTCGAACAATTCGTCAATCCGTGGTAAGCGATACTTGTTTTTGATGGTCAGTTTGTTTAACTGACGATAATCAATACACATTCGGAGGGTTCCATCTTTTTTCTTGGCGAACAATACTGGGGCTCCCCAAGGTGACACACTAGGTTGAATGTAATTTTTATCTAATAATTCCTGCAGTTGCATCTTTAATTCTGTTAACTCAGGCACACTCATTCTGTAAGGTGCTCTTGATACTGGAGCTGCGCCTGGTATCAATTCGATAGTAAAGTCTATATTTATTTTCGGGGGTAATTCGGGGATTTCCTCCGGAAATACATCTGTAAATTCCTGTACCACAGGAATGTTATCTAAGGTTGCTGCTTTGCCTTTAGAATCTGCAAAACCCACTTGTATAGCATACATCTGACACCCTTTTCGAATACATTTTGCCAGCTGAGTTGCGGTTATTGGTCGGATTTGCACTGGTCGCTGGATCCCTTGTAGTTCTTTTTTATGTCCATTTTGATCTTTATAATAAATAACTTTAGTTTTGCAATCAACTAACGACCAGTGTCTTTCCAACCAGTCCATTCCAATTAAAACATCGTATGATCCGAGAGGAAGTACATTCATATCTGCTACTACTGATTCTCCAGCTATTGTAAGCGAACAATCCTTAATTTTTGCTGTGACTCGCCTCTTGGCTCCTGTAGCTAGTTGTACCAGCCATGGTTTTTTAAATCTAACAGGCTATAATTTACAGCGCTCTACTATCTTGGGACTCACATAACTAAATGTAGCACCTGGGTCAATTAAAACAGTTATAATAAGGTATGAAATCTTACCTTCAAATTCGACCATGGTGGGTTGATATTCTGCCTCGCGATCGTCCAAAGCTGCGTTAATTCTGGGTATGCTACGTCCAACTTCACCAACAGTTGAGGCTTCATGAATTTGGGACAGTTGTTCCGTTCCCTTCCGCTGTGGGCAGTTTTTAACATAGTGTGGTCCCCCACAGCCCCATCAGTGTACCTGGGGTCTAGCCGTCCCCTCACTGTCCATTCTTACATGTTGTTCATTGATTTTTGGTTCATTTGATGTCTTAAACTTGGTTGCACTTCTGGTTACATTTCTATTATTTGGCACCTTGCCAAATCCTTTGCCACTGCGACTACCTTTATTTAGACCATTTGTCTTGAAGCCTTTCCTTTCATTCCATTTCTTGCTAGCAATCTCTCCTTTTTGCTTGCTTTGTTTGTAACAAATTCTGGCTTTACGAATGACCTCGTCCATTTACTTAGGATTATCGAATTCAATCCTTTCCCGCATGTATGGAGGCAGGCTGCTAACAAAACGTTGCACTTTTGCTTTTTCTTCCCTTATATATGGCACATAACGGAGCAAGGAGGTGAAGAGAGTAATAAATTCATCCATCATCTGTTGTCCCAACCGCAGATCATGGAATTCTCGCGCTTTTTCATCATAAAAACGTTCAGTTAAGTATCTCTCCTTAAAGTACCGTTGGAAATTTTCCCAAGTGATCGTTTGTTCCGTCACTCCTTTCACTATCTTGACTTCCTCCCACCATAAGGTGGCCTTTCCCTGCAGTTGGAAAATAGCCAACTGGGCTTTAAGGTTATGGTCGTACTCGTACAGTTGAAAATACTTATTCATATTAATCAACCATGCTTCTGCCGCTTCTTCCTGTTCTCTGTCAAAATGTGGTGGCTTAATCTTGCGGAATTCTCCTTGTAACTCCATCCTTTGTCTCTTTGAGGTTTGTTGTTCCAATGCATTATCAGAACGCTCCTCTTGTTCTTCATATCTCTCAGGTGGTATAGGATGATTCTGTTCCTCTGACATCCGCTGCTATTCTGCACTACGATTAATTGGCAATTGATTATGTCTCTCAGACAGACTTTTTAAAATCCTTTCCTGTTCTATTGTCAGTCATGCATTGTCTTCTCGTAATCGAGCCATTTCCCTTTTAAGTTCTTGTACCGTTTCCAAGATTGCTTGATTGGTAACCCTGGCTTCTTCCCCAAGTTGTACCCATAGTTCTGGGTTAATTTCCGGATCATGAGTCCCTTGTCCCGCTGTGTACCTATGAGATGCACCATCTGCTCTTCTCATGTTGTAATTACTTGGCTTCTGTTCCTGAGCTTGTTCATAATTTAAGTAGCAGAATAACGAACATCAGCATGTTAATGGCAATAATTATATACATTATTTCTATCTCTGATACTTTCACATGCACATTACCATTATTCATCAGAATTTCGCATTTATATTGTTTTGTTATCCCAGAGGCCTCAGTTTTGTAACTGGGCTCTGATACCATATGTCACAACTCTTACTATATTAACCCGTATTCACGCACATATTTTTTTTTTATAAGGTTCACCTCCTAACGAATATGTGCACGCTATATAAGGTTGATGGTATACATATCTTGCATTAATATTATTACCCCATGATATCGTGCGGAAAACGTACCACAGGATTTGGGAAGTACATGGTTTATAATTGTTTATTTCAAAACTATTAAAGTCATGCTGCCACCACTTGGCATGTGGCTTACTTACCCATTTATACATGTTGGCAACTGTGACTGCTCTTTACTGTTCTGACTGAATTCTGCACTTTGGGATCCGGAGACGAGATCTAACGGTGTTGCGGGAGCTCTCTACCATCGAACGATGGAGAGCTAATCCCGCTCTTCAAGGTTTATTGTTTTAGGGTTTTGAGGTCCGCGGGTATACCCTGCCGCCAAAGCATGCATTGGGCATTTTCCTCCGCGGCTTCAATGGGCGTCTTCGACTTGCCTCCGGGCTCTACCGAGCTGGAACCCTCTGCTACTCCATCAGAATGTTGTTATGAAGGTATATAGTTCCTTCTCTACTGAAATTCGGCATTATGTTTAGACTTTGTTACAGGTATACCATCCATTAGTTTTTTAACTATTTATGTTCTGATACATACATACAGTCTGTCGCACACTATCTATTTCGCATTATTTCTATATTTTCATGTTCTTCCAGGTATACAGTCGGTCGCTTATCGACTAATTAGCTTGTATATATATATCCATACTTTTACAGGTATTCAATCGGTCGCTTATCGACTATTTAGCTTTTTATATATATCTTCATGCTTTACAGGTATATAATCGGTTGCTTATCGACTATTTAGCTTTGTATATATATCTTCATGCTTTACAGGTATATAATCGGTCGCTTATTATCCTTTTAGCATTATGTACATTTACCCCTAGCGATGGCGGTGACTTCTCTGCTGCCCGGCGCAGGTATTATGTTCATTTGGTGTTTGCCGACTCGTTCCATCCGAGTCTTGTTTCGTGTTGTTTCTCCAGTTCCTGCAAGCTCGAGCCGAGGTAAGGTGGATACCGTCGACCCCTGGTTTATTTTTTATTGTTACAGTTTGTTTCCTTTCGGATAGCCCGACTCCGCTAACGGGTCTATTGGCAGGGGTTACACATAGCGACGATAGAAGGTTAATAAACAGTCCATTTGGCTCGACGCTTACATGTGAGTCAATAGTTTTATTGGGCATTCAACTATGCATCAAGGTGTCGATTTCCAGGTTAACCTCACCGTTTGCTGGCAGGTTCCTCCATTTGTTGTTGAAGCCCTCAGTTATTCTGCCATGGTTGCAGCAATTAATTCCCGCTCTGGGTTATTGTATTTAACTGTTTAGATATGGCTTCATTGCCTTTGTTGCTCGTGGATTTTTATCCATGGTTGTAAATGATATGGAACAATGACCGCCCTTAAGCGACTCACATTGTACATGCTGATAAGATTTTGGATTTTGGTTTGATATCGAACTGTACCCACTTCCAGATTTTTCTATTATTATATATATACAAACTTGTTTCTTTATGGCGCATCACCATTTCTTCCTATGTGTTTATTAGAAGTGTTTGCCCTCTGCAGTTTTAATTTCGAGCTGGGCATGAACCCGTAGATGGTATTCTTATGGGTTCACCCTCATAGGCTCGGCACAGTTTGATTCGCCCAACAAGGGTTTATTCCTCGCGATATTAGCTATTGTTTTTCTGAGTAGTTATTCTGTTATTTATATTATTGCATGCCCATATGGTATTTGATGATTATTTCACTACAGGCTCTTTGCATTTATTTGCCAACAGTTAGTTGTCTGGTTTGTACTGATATCCGCATATGGTTCTTTAAAATATTCTGGGTTATCACTTTTTCTCTTCTTTGTTCACGGTATTTGGAGAAAACCGCCTTTACGAGGAATGATTGTTAATGTTTCATGATTTCTACAGTATTTAGGTTTCAGTCATTATATTTGAGCAGCTCTGTCAGAGAGGTTTTGCAGCGTAATACCACTATATAATATAGCTTCAAGTTTTTATTTCGTGAGTTACTTATCTTGAGGAATGTTGTTAAAGTTTCGTGCTCACGGCTGCATGTATAAATAAAGCTTCCCTTCTGTCTTTCAATTACAGTTCCCTACTCGGTCTGTTGGGTTAATAACAGTCTAGCATATTCTCTCATTTAACTCTATTTGAGACTATTGAGACCATCGATATTTACTGTTTTTTATCGCTTACAGCCTACTGGTTACCCTCCTATTACTCAGGAGTTACCTCTGGCTAGCGAATAATTAAGATTATTCTACTACTTCCCCCATCATCATGTTGCAAGTAATAAAAGATCCTCTCATTAATTAGCATAAATTCACATGTGCTTGCATGGCTGGGGGGTGCCATGCCACCCAGCCTTAATTATAATTAAGATCAAATGGGTGGCATGCACCTCCCCGAGCCTCACTTCATGACGTTTTTTCAACCCCAATGGGAGCATGTAGATGCTTATTACTTGAATGTATATTTTTAGCTTAATTAGTGATTTAAATATACACCATCTTAAGGGGAGACCTTTTAGGGAAAGGTAGAACAAGGAAAGTGGAATGTAAGTAGATGGTGGAGACTTATAACACATTTGGCATTTTATTTTATCTACATCATACTTATTGAATTTTTGGTCTTCCAACATAATCCTTTATTATGAAGGTATTCGTTAGTAACTAATTATAAGTTTATTTTTTATTTTAATATATTTTGATGACAGTGGGATGCATTACATTAATACATTATAAACAACATTGATTGGATTACGGTGTCGACTGAAAGATGGAAAAAATCAATTGATGGTAACTTATCATGGCATAGTGTGGCTACATTGGTCAATGAAACTGAACGTGAGAGAGATACCAATATTACAAAGAGGGAAATTGATTCATAAGATGGTTTGAAACATAATCACGTAAGCATATCCCCCATTACTATTTAGTTTTTTTTTTTTAATATTATATTGATTTATATGGTGTGCCTTTTTCTTAATTTGAATAATTTCTAGGTATAAATATTATTACCAATTGAGAAGGAATATTTTATGTGTGTGACATTACACAACCGAAATACTATAAGGCTATGTGGTGTAATGGCCACAAATTTCACATCAAAAATATGGATGAAAAGATAAAAACTTTTAAAAGTGGGATTTTCAAAGTATTTCGAGTTACTAATGTTTCCTCTACAAGCAACACACATCCATAAGTGTCTAAAAATCGATATTGGTATTTGGAAGATATAATTGAGTGTGATTGTAAATCCTCCAAAACAATTGTGTTGGATGTCAAATGGTAAAAGCTACAAATGAAAGAATGTGATCTTGAAAGAACTTTCGTTGAAGATGCTAATGGATTTACCATGGTTGATATAAGGAATATTGAGATTCCATGTGATTTTGGAAGCTCAAATGGTGACTTCAACTGACACTGCCCCCACCCCGCCCCACTCGTGTTACTCTAAATTCCCAAATACCTAATTTGTTCACTATAAATTAGAACGTAGGTGAAATCCTTAGAAATATAAGATATAATTTTGGACAACAAGGGTACAATTCATATTCCAACATAAATGAAGATAAAATGCAATGCTCCAGACATTCTATGTTATACAACATTTCTTTCTAGTGTGCCCTAGAAAAGACAATATAACTCCTTCCAAATCCTACATAAAGCATTTACCATCTTTAGTTGAGTCTTTTCGATCTTTCTTCACTAGCTCCATTGTTACTTTATGGGACCAATAAGCGACGTGGGCCGAAATGTCCAATTGTTCCCTAGTATTTTTTTTAGAGTGAGAATAATGTTTAACATATAGCTTACTCTATAATTCAACAATACAAATGAATGGTGGCAGTGAAATCTTTAGGGAAGATTCAGTTTTTATGTTATATCAAAGAGAGTTAAAACCTAAACTTAGCTAGATTTGAATATTTTCATAATTTAACACATAGTTCAAAGTTAATATTTTGGGAGATTGCTTGGTTAAAAGAAACACACAAAGCTCCATATCTAGCGCTGAGAAATGTTTTGCTACGTTGAATGATATTAATTGCTATCAATGTGTGCAAAGAGAGAGAAAAATATCCATACTCATTTGAGAATTATGATACTCTTCCAGGTTTAGTGTGGCTCAATAAGTTGAAATCTAAATCAAGGTTGAACGAGGTAACCACAAGAGAATTGCACAGTATTAATCACTATCAATGTGTTCACAGAGAGAAAAATATCCATACTCATTTCATAATTGTGATACTCTTTCAGGTTAAGTGTGGTTCGAGAACCTGAAATCTAAATCAATGTTGCACGAGGTAACCAAAAGAGAACTATAGACAAGTAGAATGGAATTGAACCATTCTTCATCTTTTCGATATTTGTTCTTGTGCAGTGGTTCACAATATGGTCATCTATGTTATACTTTATTTGAAGGTGTTAGTTACTAGTTTTTGGTCGTAGAATGTGAATTGAGATCTTGACAACTTTGAGAAAATAGCTCCATAAATTAATGCTAATTTGTTATTAAAGCAGGTGCCTTAATAATTTGAGAACTCCTTTGTGACTATGGTTGTCAGATTCCAGTATGTTTTACTAGAATCAAATGTTCATATTGAACGAATATTTATATGTCAAAATGATTCTTGAATTTATGCCTTACAATGTTTCTTCATATTCAATGATTCTTTATATGTCAAAATTATTCTCAAATTTGCAACATCTAGTGCAATTGCTAGTGGATAACAATGGACTAAATGGACTATGATGCATCTCTTCTATTTAAACATTTGGGAAGATTGATTTATTTACATTTGTGGTGAGGGTGAACCACATTAGATGGTTCCTAATGATGAACCACATTAGCTGATTCCTGATGATGAACTGCATCAGCTGGTTCGAAATGTCTTGCCAATCTCAATGATGCGATTATACCAAAAGAGAATCTCATTATGAATAAAAATTTACAATACAAATATTAAAACTATTAATGTAGTAATAACATGAATTAAATAACAATAATAATTATTATAGTAGTAAAACATTAAACATAATATTTCAAACATATATTTTATTTATTTTCCAAAGTAAATAAAACACGGCTAATCGTTTTCGATGGATTTTCAAATTGTGACTCAAGGAGGAGGGGGAAAGAGAGGGCAAGGAAAGAGAGGGAAATAAATAGTGAAAGTCGGAGAGGGGGGAAAGAGAGGTAGTGAGAGTGACACAAGGAGAGAGAGAGAGAGAAAGGGAGAGAGAATGAGAGAGAGAAAGAAAAGAAAAGAGAGTGAGGTAGAGAGATAGAGGAAGAGATGGAGAGAAAGAGAGAGAAGGAGAGAGGGACAAAGAGAGAGCGAATAAGAGATGAGTGGGAGGGGGGATGAGAGAGGGAGTGAGCGAGAGAGAGTGGGAAAATTAGAGAGGGGGAGGGAGGGGAAGAGTTTGATAAAGGGAGAATAATGTTTAACCTGTAACTGTTAAAGACACACATGGCAAAAGGAGTATGAAAGATAAAACATGAGAGTGCGTTTATTATTAACAAATCATATACATTTATAGTACATGGTGTGACTGTTGGGTTCCACGTCCCAAGGTCTCTTGGACTTCCTTAGCCTATTCTGCTTCCACACTAACCCATATAGGATTAGGTGTCCAACATCCCCCCCGCCCCCTTAATCCGAAGGGTTATGTATGAGTCCAAGAAGAGAACTGTAATATAAAACGTGAAAAAAATGCATGGCAGCACTAGGTTGAATGTGCTCTCTGAAATGTTGGTATAAAGGGTGGTGGTTTAAGGATGACCACCAACACTGGTATGCTTAGTGCAATTCCTATAACTCTTTCAAAACTGGCAAGAAGCTGAAGTCTTCTGCTAGAGGAAGTGCCCCTATTGTTTTGAAGAGGGAAACCTTCAACCATGAAAGGGAGGTCTCATCTCGCATAAAAGGGAGAAGTTCAACTTGAAAAGGGAAGTCTCAACCTGTGATGGTTTAAGGATGACCACCAACTATGGAATGCTTAATGCAATTCTTGGAACTCTTCCAAAATTGGCAAGAAGATGAAGCCTTCTGCTAGACGAAGTGTCCCCAATTCTATTCCTGGAATTCTTCTGAAACTGGCAAGAAGTTGAAGTCTTCTGCTAGAGGAAGTGTCCCAAATTATTTGAAGAGTCATTACCAACTGAAGGCATGCTCAAGGGCATCTTTGTCTCTGCCTACAACTATGAATCTGGTATGGCAGGTTGCGGCTCAAGCTCGCTTGATGTGGCTTTGATGCTTGTAGATGACCATCATTCCCCCCCCTATCATATACAAGGTAAGATGATGGAGAAAACTCAACTGCAATACTGTTCAATACTCTTGAACAAGTTCTGACATGTGACTGAAATATCTTCTTGGTTGTTGATGCCCATTGCCAAGAAGCAATCCATCCAAGATGAATATTTGTTCTTGCAGGAGGTTTGTTTCTGAAGCATCTGTTCGAAGAATGGTTGGTCTTATGACAATGTTTACATGGATGAAGATTAAAACAATGATCTTTTAGATGGCCAACTCGGTCACAGTGTTGGCATTTCATAATCTGTTGTTGTTTCTGTTGCTTTGGAAGAGGGGCAGAATCTGGAACAACTGAAGGTGAACTGTCATGAAGAACAAGTGAAGATGAAATGTCCTCAATAAATCCAATACTTTGAAATTGGATTGGTTTGGAGTAGTCTGGAATATGAAAGGACACGTCCTTCTCGTATCCAAGACCTGTTCTGTGCTTGTTATGGACAAGCTCTTCCCATGGTCTGATGATAGGTTTGGGAAGTGCAAACTGAAATTCTGCATCTGCATGTGACTTTGCTACTTCCTTCGGCACTGGATTTGAATCAACTTGTTGCTTATGGGAGTCAGAATGATGATGCCATTGCTGTAATTCTTCCTGCTGCAGTTAAACTTGCAGCAATAGTTACAGGTATATATGTTTGGCCTTTAAAACAGATAGTGGTTGCCATCTGTCTTTCCTCAAATGACCGTGACCTTAAATCATTCTCAGTAGACATGCATTCTTTGTTCTCATTTCCTTCCGACAAAAGCAACACATTTGCAGTTGATTCACTAGAAGTTTCTCTATATCTTCCCTGGTTATCTCCATTTGCAGGTATATGTTGTTCTCTGCCCTTTATGATTACAAACGACAAACTAGGTTTTCCAGTAAGCATTCAATCAGGTGATTACTTTGCTGACGATGTTACTTGCATTGTTGAATATTCTGATGAAGAACGCATTAGATCAAGATGGTTATCATCCAATGGACACATCACTTTTTTATCACTCTAAAGCTCGAACAGTTCGTAGCCATCACAGTTTTCCAAGCTGGTGATGCGCTTATCCAACTATATCACAATTTTATGACAGATTTTGAGACAAAGATCATTCTACTTAAGCTTGCACTTTTTTCTATTTTTGTTTCTTGTCAATTCATAGAAAGGGAAGCTGCTATCAGCTACTTAGAGGGAGTAATCGAGAAGCTTCATGCCATAAGGGATACACGAATTGAGGAACCAATACTATATGTTAGAAGGCAAATAGCTGCATTAAAACTTGAACAAAGTGAATAGAAAGAATGTAGAAAGCTACTAGATGAGGGAAAAAATACACTTTACAGTATGACTGATATAGATCCTTTTGTTTATGCAAACTACCATTGGGTCTCATCTCAGTATCATAAGTTGAGACAAGAATTTGCTAAGTTTTATAAAAGTGCTCTTCTGTTTCTGGCTTATACTCAAGCAATATTGGTTCAAAGCACTCACGATGTTTTAGTACACAATGTTCAACGCGGCAGAAATTAGATGTTGGTCCAGAAATGGCTACACAGGTTCAACTTGCACAAGGGTCTTTGACATCAACAATCCTCTTCAACTATGCCTTCAAATGGTAGACAGTCTCCTAAATGAGGTTACAACAGTGAGGAATAATCTTTTGATTGTCTCTATAATGCTCCAAAATTCGTGGTTATCCTCAGAAAGGGGACACAACCTCTTGAGAAATTATTTTATGACTCAAGCATGTGACACGACTTGCCTGTAGCTTTGTATTACCTCCTACAGCGCATATGCTCCCTCCTCTAAATAATATGCAGCCCAAAAATTATTTGATAGGCCTGGTTAAGCTTCTGAGTGTGCTCCATGACCATTATCCTCAGTTTCACAACCAATATGTAGTCCCAAGGAACCAGGGAACTCGTCCATGCAATTAAATAAGGAATAGTTGTAACTGGGTGTTCGAGTTTCCTTCTAGAAGATGAGCCTCGAGCCTGAGCCACACGCTTCCTTCATAGCTACAACATT